>CM065720.1:988258-1008258 GCA_033310375.1 Conus canariensis
CTGGTGGAGACATTCAGAGACGGAGCGAAAGCAGCTCCCTTGGTTTTCCGCCAGACGCCTCATGCATTATTCAACAGGTCAGGGCACAACCATTGCCAGCTTTGCACAGAGGCAGAAGGCACGTGGGAGCGTGCCCGGCATTTCCACACATTTCTTTGGAACCGCCGTAAACTGAAAAGAAAGACAGAATAAAAGAAAGAAAGAAAAACAGGGAGAAAAAAAGAAATAGGACAGAAACAGACGGAACGGACAGAAGAAAAGGAAGGAAGGAATACGAAGAAGAAAACCAAGAAGCAAACACAGCCGGTTAGAGACTGGAAAGTGATGACAATAAAGGAGAAAGAAAATGATGAAGAAGAAAACCAGAAGCAAAACAGCGGTTAGAGACTGGAAGTGATGAAATAAAGAAATGAAATGAGAAGAAAACCAAGAAGCAAACACAGCCGGTTAGAGACTGGGAAAGTGATGACAATAAAGGAGAAATGAAAATGATGAAGAAGAAAACCAAGAAGCAAACACAGCCGGTTAGAGACTGGGAAAGTGATGACAATAAAGGAGAAATGAAAATGAAGAAGAAAAACCAAGAAGCAAACACAGCCGGTTAGAGACTGGGAAAGTGATGACAATAAAGGAGAAATGAAAATGATGAAGAAGAAAACCAAGAAGCAAACACAGCTGGTTAGAGACTGGGAAAGTGATGACAATAAAGGAGAAATGAAAATGATGCTTTCCAAGCTCAGGCAATTACAAGCCCCATCCACACGCGGTGCTGACAGCCAAGATGGCGGGGCAGCGACCCTGTCGACACATGGGAAACAACTGCTTGCAACGCCTCGTTTCAATAGGCTTTACCACTCCTTACTTCGAGACAAAAGCTCCCCCCCCCCCCCCCTCCATCACATTCTGTCAGGAATGGAGATGGGAGGAGAAGGAGATAGAACGGGAATGAGGAAGAGGACAGGAGGGCGTGAAAGAAGGAGGGGGGGGGGGGG
This sequence comes from Conus canariensis, assembly GCA_033310375.1. Taxonomy (NCBI): domain Eukaryota; kingdom Metazoa; phylum Mollusca; class Gastropoda; order Neogastropoda; family Conidae; genus Conus; species Conus canariensis. The sequence continues at coordinate 989,251 of CM065720.1, forward strand.
GGGCACGGAGAAAATTGAGTGAAAGCTGTTTGAGAGAGAGAGAGAGAGAGAGAGAGAGAGAGAGAGAGGGGGAGGAGGAGGAGAAGCCGGAACAAGGGAGGGGGGGGGAGGCCACGGAGAAAATTGAGTGAAAGGTGTTTGAGAGAGAGAGAGAGAGAGGAGGGGGAGGAGGAGGAGAAGCCGGAACAAGGGAGGGGGGGGACGGATTTACTTTCAGTTATATTCTAGCCCAACGGACCAAGGGAGGAAGAGGGGTGGTAGGGTGGGAGGGGACAGGAGGTGGCTGTGGGGGTACAAAGAGAGAGAGAGAGAGAGAGAGAGAGAGAGAGAGAGAGAGAGAGGAGAGAGAGAGAGAGAGACGTACATAGGAAGACGGGATAAACGTACGGACATAAAAAAAAAGAAAAAAAAACAGACAACACACACACACACACACACACACACACACACACACACACACCACACACAAGCAGACAGATCGATGAATAGATAAACACGAATAGATGAATATAGAAAACGTGTGTGTGCGCGCGCGGGAGCGAGCGAGCAAGCGAGCGAGAGAGAGAGAGAGAGAGAGAGAGGGAGACAGAGACAGACAGACACAGAGAGGGAGACAGGCATACAGACTGATAGAGAGCGTACACGTATTTGTCCGCGTGTGCATGCGCTCGCACGGTATGCGCAAGCGCACCTGTTTATGCGTGCATGCATGCGCGCACGCGCGCGAACGCGCGCGTGTGTGTGTGTTATAGAATTCGGAACAGTACGCGAGATAAACGTCCAATCACCCTGAGACTCCTGGGGACAAGTCTGGGACCAAGGGCCGTAACGGGCCGTAGAAACCGACGAGCAAGCCCTTTAATGACATAGCGGCGAAACGTCAGCCATTCACAGTATCAAACGTCACTTCAGCACGACTCCCGAAGACGAAGCAGACCAAAGGAAGGACACACCTCATGACGTTGCAAGGAACGACGATATGGGAGGAAAGGGGAGAGGCAGAAAGAGGGGCGGGGCGGGGCTGGGGAGACATGAGGAAGGGGGGCACGAGTGACAGAGAGGGGGAGAGAATGGGGGGGGGGGGAGGAGAGAGAGAGAGAGAGAGAGGAGAGACAGAGAGAGAGAGACAGAGACAGAGAGAGAGAGAGAGACAGAGAGACAGAGAGAGAGACAGAGACAGAGAGAGACAGAGACAGAGAGAGAGAGAGAGCGGGGGAGGAGAGCGATAGGAGGAGGGGGAGGAGGAGGAGACAACAACAAGGAGAGGGAGGGAGGGAGGGAGAGAGAAAGGCAGCCAGCCGGCCAGCCAGCCAGCCATATACATACACTGATACAGACAACAAAAGAGAAACAGTGGCAGACGAACAGAGGCAACAGCAGGGCGACATACAGACACAGTCTTTCTTTCACGTACCCAAGTGCCACCACAAACCTTGAATGTTATCAGCACCAACCACGCGGCTCCTTTTCAGCCTGCATTCATGATCATAATGGGCATGCCCCGGTTTTGGCAACGTCGTGCAGTTGACGTGGACTGGAAGTGTGGAAATCTAGGGGAGGAGAGAGAATGAGAGGGAGAGGGAAGAGGGAGGGAAAGAACCAGAGAGAGAGAGAGAGAGAGAGAGAGAGAGAGAGAGAGAGAGAGAGAGAGAGAGGAGAGCGTCTAAATACGAATCGCTTATTCAGTTAGGCCTTGGCGCCTTATGAAAGTGGACAAATTATCATGTACTCTTGAGGAGAGAGAGAGAGAGAGAGAGGAGAGAGAGAGAGAGAGAAGTGAGAGAGTAAAATTTCTTGGAAAAAAAAACAAAGTTCAAAGAGTGTGAGGGGGAAGGAGGTGCAGACAGACAGACGAGACAGGAACAGAGAGAGAAGAGAGAGAGAGAGAGAGAGAGAGAGAGAGAGAGAGAGAGAGACAATGAAAGTGACAGAGAGAGAGGGGGGAGGAAGAGAGAAAGAGAGAGACAGAGACAGAGACAGAGAGACACAGTGAGAGAGAGACCGCGAGAAAAAGAGTCAGACCCAGAAAGCGAGAAAGAGAATGGGTGGAGAGTGGTGGTGGTGGGTGAGATGACCACTTTCATAAAACCATCATTAGCATGTTCAAAGTAGAGGTAAGTATCAGAGGTCAATACGTATCTCCGTAGACCAACGACCATCGGTTTGCCAAAGAGATTGACCGGTATCAGGATAAGAGCCTTTTGCCAGACAAGCAAAAAACGCGCGCGCACACACGGACACACACACACACCACACAGACACACACACACTCACACACACACATGCACGCACACACGCACACACACACGCACGCGCGCGCGCACGCACACACACACACACGAGCACGCGCGCACGCACGCACACACACACACGCACTCCCACCGGCTCCAGTAGTAGTATAGACTAACCCCCAAACCCCTACCCTTTCAAAGGGGCCCTCTCCAGTTAATTTTTAAAAAAAAGGGGGGGGGGGGGGGAAGAATACGAAGAACATACCGAAAAGAACCGTCGAGAAAGAGACACAACCACCTACGAGCATATACATTTCACCCCCCCCCCCCCCCCCCCCCAAATAAGCAAGCAAGCAAACAAACAAACAAAAACCACACACACACACCAAAATCAACTGAAAACAAAACAAAAAATTAACTGCGCCCTATCGTGGACATAGTTCCCTTCTCCTTATTCCCCATTCCACAGACAAACGGTCAGACAATCAACACAGACAAAACCGCACGCACTTCGCTGCTCCCTCCGAGATGTCACCCGTAACAAAGATTGAGGGTTTGGAACGAACCTCTGAGATGTCACCCGTAACAAAGATCGAGGGCTTGGAACGAACCTCCGAGATGTCACCCGTAACAAAGATCGAGGGCTTGGAACGAACCTCCGAGATGTCACCCGTAACAAAGATCGAGGGCTTGGAACGAACCTCCGAGATGTCACCGTAACAAAGATCAAGGGCTTGGAACGAACCTCCGAGATGTCTCCCGTAACAAAGATCGAGGGCTTGGAACGAATCTCCGAGATGTCACCCGTAACAAAGATCGAGGCTTGGAACGAACCTCCGAGATGTCTCCCGTAACAAAGATCGAGGGCTTGGAACGAACCTCCGAGATGTCACCCGTAACAAAGATCGAGGGCTTGGAACGAACCTCCGAGATGTCACCCGTAACAAAGATCGAGGCTTGGAACGACAATGGGGTATCTCACAGGGGAACTTCTGACATGTGGAAGTGTGTTCGCACTCAATCATTAAACTATCGCCAGTTTATGGGGCATGGGATAAATGGTGAGATCAACGTCCTATTAGCCAGGATAAAGTTATGTACAAACAGGGGGTGGGATGGGGCTGGGGGTGAAAAGGCTGCAACATACATGTAGACGGTGAGATTAACGTTTCATCACCCAAAGGCTAATAACGGCAAGTGGTTCTCATATCAGGACCTGTAAAGCGGGGTGAAAGCGACATGTAGATAAGCTCTCTCTCTCTCTCTCTCTCTCTCTCTCTCTCTCTCTCTCTCTCTCTCTCTCTCTCACACACACACACACACACACACACACACACACACACACACACACACACACACACACGGCCTGGGCAACTTGTTTCCAGACTGGGCTGTATAATTGAATCGGCGCCTGAGAAAAGCATGCGACATTTTGCCTTGGAGCAAAGGGCAGTAAGCACACGAGTTATCCGTCTAGGAGTAGATAACTTAACGCAGACAGTGACTCTGGCCTCTCATGACTGACAGTCCCCAACGTATCTCAACTCTCGAGCTGCTGTCAGTGCGGGTTGATCTCCGTAAGAGTAGACAGGGATACTGCAGGCAGATGGTCAGCTGTGGAATCGGGTTCTGTGCACGGGTCGTGGTGAAGAGAAATGGACAGAGGAACGTACGGTGAACACAGACGACTAAACATGGCAGAGAGACACTGACCACTGTTGTGACACCAACTGACCCGGTCAGCACTTACAGAAACTAGGCACTAAATCGAGGATGACCCGGTTCCAAAGTATTTTAGAAGTTACCAGCACCAGATTTTACGTATGGTATGACATTTTTGATTGAATGAAGCGATGGAAATGAGCAGTGTTTTCTAATTCAAAGTAGCAGTCGAGGGCAGGCTTACTTACTTAGGCCCACTGCTCTTGCCAGAACATAGCTTGCACACACTTCAATATGTTTTTTTGAATGACCGATTCCTGTCATTTTCATACGGCGTGTAAGCTTTCTTCTGCTGAGCACAGAAACCATGGCGAACTTTCAATTGGCGTTCGTGTTCCTGAGCATTATGGCTATGTGCACGGGGCAAACGACCAAAACCAAACGAGTTAATCGGTCAAGGTCGTCAACGATAGCTGTTACTTTGATTTCTCCCTGTCCAGCACCTTGATAGTGCCAGAACAGACCACTACCACCCACTCTCACCCCCATCCCCACCCGAACAGAAAAGCAGACGAGTCCCCATTCCCGCACCAACTCTGCCCCTCTCCCCCCGTCCACCCCGCCCACTGATTGAATGCCACTACCATTTTTTGTCCAGGACCAAAGGCTAGTCCGGTATCGGCCCCTGACTAAGTGGTTCGCTCAACAAGGGCTTTCTGTACAGAGTCGGTCCGGCGTGTCAGTCGCCTAGCAAAGTGGCCAGCAGAATAGGTGTCCGCCGACCCCCCACCAACAAGGACCTGACCATGTAATGGGTCAGCACGATACCTCAAACCAACACCCGTTGGTGCCGACCCCCCACCAACAAGGACCTGACCATGTAATGGGTCAGCACCGACCCCCCACCAACAAGGACCTGACCATGTAATGGGTCAGCACCGACTCCCCACCAACAAGGACCTGACCATGTAATGGGTCAGCACCGACTCCCCACCAACAAGGACCTGACCATGTAATGGGTCAGCACCGACTCCCCACCAACAAGGACCTGACCATGTAATGGGTCAGCACCGACTCCCCACCAACAAGGACCTGACCATGTAATGGGTTAGCACAACACCTCAAACCAACACCCGTTGGTGCCGACCGCATGGAACCATAACCTCTCCGCAGCCATGATCCGAGTGTCATCGGCTCAGGAGACGTCAGGTTGTAACTGGCGTGTCAGGTTGTAACTGGTATGTCAGGTTGTAACTGATGTCAGGTTGTAACTGGTGTGTCAGGTTGTAACTGGTATGTGGTATGTCAGGTTGTAACTGGTATGTGGTATGTCAGGTTGTAACTGATATGTCAGGTTGTAACTGGTGTGTTCAGGTTGTAACTGGTATGTCAGGTTGTAACTGGTGTGTCAGGTTGTAACTGGTGTGTAAGAATGTAACTGGTATGTCAGGTTGTAACTGGTATGTGGTATGTCATGTTGTAACTGGTATGTGGTATGTCAGTTGTAACTGGTATGTCAGGTTGTAACTGGTATGTGGTATGTCAGGTTGTAACTGGTGTGTCAGGTTGTAACTGGTATGTCAGGTTGTAACTGGTATGTGGTATGTCAGGTTGTAACCGGTATGTGGTATGCCAGGTTGTAACTGGTGTGTCAGGTTGTAACTGGTGTGTCAGACTGTAACTGGTATGTCAGATTGTAACTGGCATGTCAGGTGTAACTGGTATGTCAGGTTGTAACTGGTTGAAACTAGCATGTCAGGTGGTAACTGGTATGCCAGCTGGTAACTGGCGTGTCAGGTTGTAACTGGTATGTCAGGTTGTAACTGGTATGTGGTATGTCAGGTTGTAACTGGTATGTGGTATGTCAGGTTGTAACTAGTATGTCAGGTTGTAACTGGTGTGTCAGGTTGTAACTGATATGTCAGGTTGTAACTGGTGTGTCAGGTTGTAACTGGCATGTCAGGTTGTAACTGGCATGTCAGGTTGTAACTGGTGTGTCAGAATGTAACTGGTATGTCAGCTTGTAACTGGTATGTGGTATGTCAGGTTGTAACTGGTATGTGTCAGGTTGTAACTAGTATGTGGTATGTCAGGTTGTAACTGGTATGTGGTATGTCAGGTTGTAACTGATATGTCAGGTTGTAACTGGCATGTGGTATGTCAGGTTGTAACTGGTATGTCAGGTTGTAACTGGTGTGTCAGGTTGTAACTGGTATGTCAGGTTGTAACTGGTATGTGGTATGTCAGGTTGTAACCGGTATGTGGTATGTCAGGTTGTAACTGGTGTGTCAGGTTGTAACTGGTATGTCAGATTGTAACTGGTATGTCAGATTGTAACTGGTTGTAACTGTGATGTCAGGTGGTAACTGGTATGCCAGCTGGTAACTGGCGTGTCAGGTTTTATGTAACTGGCGTGTCAGGTTGTAACTGGTATTTCAGGTTGTCACTGTCATGTCAGGTTGTAACTGGTATGTCAGGTTGTAACGGGTATGTCAGGTGGTAACTGTGATATGTCAGGTAGTAACTGGTATGTCAGGTTGTAACTGGTATGTCAGGTTGTAACTGGTATGTCAGGTAACTGGTATGTCAGGTTGTAACTGGTGTATCAGGTTGTAACTGGTATGTCAAGTTGTAACTGGTCGTAACTGGTATGTCAGGTTGTAACTGGTGTGTCAGGTTGTAACTGGTATGTCAGGTTGTAACTGGCATGTCACGTTGTAACTGGCATGTCATGTCAGGTTGTAACTGGCATGTCAGGTTGTAACTGGTATGTCAGGTAGTAACTGGCATGTCAGGTTGTAACTGGCATGTCAGGTTGTAACTGGCATGTCAGGTAGTAACTGGCATGTCACGTTGTAACTGGTATGTCAGGTTGTAACTGGTATGTCAGATGGTAACTGGCGTGTCAGGTTGTACCTGGCATGTCAGGTTGTAACTGGCGTGTCAGGTTGTAAATGGTATGTCAGGTTTTAACGGGCATGTCAGGTTGTAACTGGCATGTCAGGTGGTAACTGCCAGGTTGTAACTGGCATGTCAGGTTGTAACTGGCATGTCAGGTTGTAAATGGCATGTCAGGTGGTAACTGGTATGTCAGGTGTTAACGGGCATGTCAGGTGTTAACGGGCATGTCAGATGGTAACGGGCATGTCAGGTGGTAACTGGCATGTCAGGTGGTAACTGGCATGTCAGGTGGTATCTGGCATGTCAGGTTGTAACTGGTATGTCAGGTTTTAAATGGTACGTCAGGTTGTAACTGGTACGTCAGGTGGTAACTGGTATGTCAGGTTGTAACTGGCATGTCAGGTTGTAACTGGCATGTCAGGTTGTAGTTGGTCCCCTTCAGTGGAGTCATGCTGTGGTCGATCCCTTCAAATCACGTTTCAGCTGATCACCTCAAATCAACCCGTGTTGTAGTAGATTGCTTCACATCATGTTGCAGTTGATCTCTTTAAATCAACTTGTGTTGCAGTAGATCGCTTCAAATCATGTTGTAGTAGATTGCTTCAAATCATGTAGCTGTTGATCGCTTTAAATCAGCTAGTGTTGTAGTAGTTGATTTCTTCAAATCAAGTCATGCTGAAGCTGATCCCTTCAAATCAGTTTGTACTGTAGCTATCTCTTCAAAGGGAGTAATGTTGTAACTTATTCTATTGATCTGTTCAAATCAAGCCAACCTGTGTGCTAGTTCATCCCTCAAACCAAGTCATGCTGTCGTTTCTCGCTTCAAATCGTCATATATTGTAATTAACCAAAGACACGCTGAAACTGATACTTTCAAATCATGCTGCCACCAGTTCCTTCAAATCGAGTCATACTGCAGTTGATCTCTTCAAATCACGTTGTCGTTGATCCCTTCAAAGCGAATCATGATCGGTTTTTGGTCATTTCGAACGGAGTTGTCAAGTGTCGAGCCGCCAACGAAGCCCTCCCATATCTGTACAGCACATGGTGGGGAGAAGTGAAGCCCTCCCCTATCTGTACAGCACATGGTGGGGAAAGTGGAGCCTTCCTGTATCTGTACAGCACATGGTGGGGAGAAGGGGAGCCCTCCCCTATCTGTACAGCACATGGTGCGGAGAAGTGGAGCCCTCCCCTATCTGTACAACACATGGTGGGGTGAAGTGGAGCCCTCCCCTATCTGTACAGCACATGGTGGGGTGAAGTGGAGCCCTCCCCTATCTGTACAGCACATGGTTGGGTGAAGTGGAGCCCTCCCCTATCTGTACAGCACATGGTTGGGTGAAGTGGAACCCTCCCCTATCTGTACAACACATGGTGCGGAGAAGTGGTGCCCTCCCCTATCTGTACAGCACATGGTGGGGAGAAGTGAAGCCCTCCCCTATCTGTACAGCACATGGTGGGGAGAAGTGAAGCCCTCCCCTATCTGTACAGCACATGGTGGGGAGAAGTGAAGCCCTCCCCTATCTGTACAGCACATGGTGGGGAGAAGTGAAGCCCTCCCCTATCTGTACAGCACATGGTGGGGAGAAGTGAAGCCCTCCCCTATCTGTACAGCACATGGTGGGGAGAAGCAGAGCCCTCCCATATCTGTACAGCACATGGTGGGGGAGAGTGGTGCCCTCCCCTATCTGTACAGCACATGGTGGGGAGAAGTAGAGCCCTCCCCTATCTGTACAGCACATGGTGGGGAGAAGTGAAGCCCTCCCCTATGTGTACAGCACATGGTGGGGAGAAGTAGAGCCCTCCCCTATCTGTACAGCACATGGTACAGCACATGGTGGGGAGAAGTGGAGCCCTCCCCTATCTGTACAGCACATGGTGGGGAGGAGTGAAGCCCTCCCCTATCTGTACAGCACATGGTGGGGAGGAGTGGAGCCCTCCCACCGCCGCGCGTTCTCCTCTCAACACCCCCCCCCCCCCAAAAAAAAAAAAAAAAAAAAAAAAAAACCCTGGTGGGGACTGGGAAGAGGAATGGGGGGGGGGGGGTGAGGAGGTAACCATGCCCACCTCAGAGAAGCTAACACGCACAAAGAAGAAGAATATGGCCAGTTGTAATCCTGTACGGCATCGACTTTGGCTCAAAGCATGCCAGCAACCCGAAGCTGGCAACCTCTGGTCTTCAAACTGAGAGTGTTGCAACGATGTTCAGGTGAGTGCTGTTTTTGTGTTGTGCGCAGACTGTTGGGCAACATGTTGATGTAACGTGTGTTGAAAAACGGGCAGGTGGAGGTGAGGTGAGGGGGGTGGGGGTGGGGCGAAAACGGAGGAAAATATGCAAAAACTTGGCACAGCCTTTTTCGTTCTGCACATACCTTGTTTTTTTTCGGTGGCTGTACTGCTCACTAAACCCGAAGTACGTTGCTTCTGGCACTGGCCATTCTGTGGAGCCCTCTCCTCGACTTCATGCCTTGCTACAGTCAGGCTTATCGTCTCCACACCCAACTCACGTGATATGGTCCATGGGGATATCGTCATCCCCAGACGGTGAGAGGCAGGGGTGGCCCTACACTGATACCAGCAGGACACGTTAAGATAGGAAGTGAACATCCCCTTTTTTCTGTCTTTTCTTTTCCTTTTTTTTTCTTTCATCTTTTTTAGGCCGAGCGGCTGAAGCTCAACTCGCCGCCTACCAGGTCGATCTCGTTTGGTTGCTTTGACCCACTCAACTGTTCAGACGTCCACTCCCGGATGGTGAGGTTTACGTTCTTTTAGCTTTTGGCTCACGTTGTTTCCGGACCAAAAGTCTGCCTGGAGTCGGAGATCCATCCATTCAAGGGGATTATGCTTTTATAATGTTGGAGTAAGTGTCAGCGAGAAGCTGGCCAGACGTTTGCCACGTTTGCCTCGACCTTATTGGACCCACAGCCTAAACGGATAGAACGCGTCTTCACTAGCACATGTAACTGAGATGACGTCTTTGAACCATTCCAAACACTTCTTCACACTCTCACTCCATCTGAGGACTGGGCTACCCAATAAGGTTAGACGGACAGTCTTTCCTTCATCGATGAAAACAGGAGCAGACAACGTCACCGTCCCTACTCTGCCACTGTCAGCTGGTGTTGATACTGTTTCATTCCTACACTGCCACTGTCAGTTGGTGTTGATACTGTTTCATTCCTACTCTGCAACTGTCAGTTGGTGTTGATACTGTTTCATTCCTACACTGTCACTGTCAGTTGGTGTTGATACTGTTTCATTCCTACACTGCCACTGTCAGTTGGTGTTGATACTGTTTCATTCCTACACTGCCACTGTCAGTTGGTGTTGATACTGTTTCATTCCTACACTGCCACTGTCAGTTGGTGTTGATACTGTTTCATTCCTACACTGCCACTGTCAGTTGGTGTTGATACTGTTTCATTCCTACACTGCCACTGTCAGTTGGTGTTGATACTGTTTCATTCCTACACTGCCACTGTCAGTTGGTGTTGATACTGTTTCATTCCTACACTGCCACTGTCAGTTGGTGTTGATACTGTTTCATTCCTACACTGCCACTGTCAGTTGGTGTTGATACTGTTTCATTCCTACACTGCCACTGTCAGTTGGTGTTGATACTGTTTCATTCCTACACTGCCACTGTCAGTTGGTGTTGATACTGTTTCATTCCTACACTGCCACTGTCAGTTGGTGTTGATACTGTTTCAGACATTGAAGGAAAGGATGAGGATCAGGGTCAGGTAGGGCTTGGGTGACCGTTTGGGTCTGGTTAGGGTTTGGATCATGGATTCCGGAACGGGGAAGCCTGCTGGTCTTTCTGATCACAGTTCTCATCTCCCACGCACTGACTGAGACGCTGCCGATCAGGTCATGACGAAAGATCCCCCACTCCGGACGGGAAAGGGACAGCAGGTTGAGCTGGATGACGGAGAAGGAACTGCTTCTTTCGCTAACTTGATCTTTTTTTTAATCCTACCGCCCAAGATTTCCTCAGGAACGTATCACGACCAAGCTGCCTTGCGTTTCATTGGCTGAGCTGATGATCCAATCATACACAAGTCCCTTACATCATGGCCAAGCTGCACTGCGTTTCATTGGCTGACCTGATGATCCAATCATACACCACAAGTCCCTTACATCACGGCCAAGTTACACTGCGTTTCATTGGCTGAGCTGATGATCCAATCATACACCACAAGTCCCTTACATCACGGCCAAGTTGCACTGCGTTTCATTGGCTGAGGTGATGATCCAACCATACACCATAAGTCCCTTACATCACGGCCCGTCGTGGGTGTGACGTCAAAGCATCAGTTTAGCCCCGACGCTTGAAAAATTACAATTCCGCCGTTCTGTTTGTACAGACACGACAACACATACGCAGTAAGACAAACGCACTACAGCATTTCTCTCGTGAGAACACATTCGTGCAGCAAAGCCCGTCAGCAAATCCTGTACTATGACGCAGGTCCTTCCAAATGTGGGATTTTAACCTAAAAACAAAATATTTCCCGATTGTATTGTTAAGGACACATATATCACAAAGCCATAAACGTGCAAGGGCATACAACACCTAATCACGCACTTGTTTTAGTGTGTGTACGTGTCAATGCCAGTTCCAGCGCGCCAATGTGTTGGCAGCTTGCCTCTCCCTATCCCTTTATTTTGATTTTTGGTTATACAAGTCTGTTTTACTTGCAGACAGGACTAAAATGTCAATGTCATCAAATCGCCGTCTGTCTGTATCTCTGTCTTGTGTCTGTCTGTCTGTCTGTCTGTCTGTCTGTCTGTCTGTCTGTCTGTCTGTCTGTCTCTGTCTGTCTCTCTCTCTCTCTCTCTCTCTCTCTCTCTCTCTCTCCCCCTCCCTCCCTCATCCACATTGTTAAGAAGCATACCTTTTTTTTCAAAAGCAGCCAGTTATGGATTCTCCCTGACATTCTCAGTGACAGTGCCTTTACAGGAAACGGAAACCGAGCTACCAGATTAACCAGCCAGCCTTCCGTTCATGCTGCCTGGCTGCCGTCAAGGCCAGACATGCCATGCGCAACCGACAGTCTCCATTGTGTGATTGAACTTTAAGCGAGAATCAACCCACAGTCTCCATTGTGTGATTGAACTTTAAGCGAGAATCAACCCACAGTCTCCATTGTGTGATCGAACTTTAGGCGAGAATCTGAATCTGCATCACTTAACGTCAGCATGACGCGTTTGAGATCATGAACTCGACCACTGCCGGCATTTCCGTGCGTAAGCTTCAAAATCGCGAAAATCATAATAAACTGATGTAATGTATGTAACTTATAGCACTGTTAAGTTTACACGCACAACGGATACGTTAACACATAAATATATGTGGGATGATGACGGAAGGGGAACGGGGAAAGCTACTAAGGAAGTTATCATGACATTCATCTTTCTTTACAAATAATTCTAATAACACTAACAGAAACTCAACGAATGATAATACCAAAAAAACAATAATGACAAAGTATAGGATACAAAAGAAGTTAGACTGCCTGGGTTCTCTCAAAACAAGATTAAAAAAAAAAAAAAACGGAGGAAAAAAAACACTTCGTACTCGTACGAGTCGAAGTACTCAATTCCTCATCTCTCCAGTGGGTTCGAAGTTTTTATTTTCCTCCGTTGTTTTGTTATCTTAATAATGACAAAACAATGACAACATAAAAAAAAATGATCTGACTTGAAACCGCCGATTGTCAGAATAACCTTCGGCGGTCTTCTTGAACAGAAAAAAAAATTCTCCGATATTTTCTTGCACAACGCACAAGTTAGAGAATAAACCGTATCATGTATCCATCTCTGCCGTGGTCTTTAAACTGCCAGTATTGTGGGTGAGCTGCTTTCATCTCTGACCTTTCCCAGCCTTGCTGGGGAATCGAGTTACGGCTATAAACAGCACACGTTTCCTCTAACCGAAGGGATAAAAGGACAGGGCGGTGGAAAACCAGCATAACGACAGTTTATGCCTTTTTTTCATAAGGAACTGGGGAAAAAAGTTATGTTCTTGAAGTAAATGCAAAAGAAAAGTGTGCACTCTAAAAAAAAAAAAAAGAAAAAAAAAGAATAAAAGAGAGAGAGAGAGAGAGAGAGAGAGAGAGAAGAGAGAGAGAGAGAGAGAGAGAGAAGAATAGTTTTTAAAAAGTCTTTTCACTCCAGGCAAAAGTCGCATAGGCGCACGCAACACACACACACACACACACACACACACACACACACACACACCATTTCGTCTATTTTGTCTTTCTTACACTCATTCATTCATTCATCATTCATTCATTCATCACTCTCTCTTCTCTCTCTCTCTCCTCTCTCTCTCTCTCTCTCTCTCGTCCATCCTGGAAGTGTCATGTGGTCTGCACTGTGACAGCTGACCGGTTTGCACTGCTAAGCCCTTCGTTCCCAGCATCCCCGGGAGGCACTGCTAAGCCCTTCGTTCCCAGTATCCCCGGGAGGCACTGCTAAGCCCTTCGTTCCCAGTATCCCCGGGAGGCACTGCTAAGCCCTTCGTTCCCAGCATCCCCGGGAGGCACTGCTAAGCCCTTCGTTCCCAGCATCCCCGGGAGGCACTGCTAAGCCCTTCGTTCCCAGTATCCCCGGGAGGCACTGCTAAGCCCTTCGTTCCCAGCATCCCCGGGAGGCACTGCTAAGCCCTTCGTTCCCAGCATCCCCGGGAGGCACTGCTAAGCCCTTCGTTCCCAGCATCCCCGGGAGGCACTGCTAAGCCCTTCGTTCACAGCATCCCCGGGAGGCACTGCTAAGCCCTTCGTTCCCAGATCCCCGGGAGGCACTGCTAAGCCCTTCGTTCCCAGCATCCCCGGGAGGCACTGCTAAGCCCTTCGTTCTAAGCATCCCCGGGAGGCACTGCTAAGCCCTTCGTTCCCAGCATCCCCGGGAGGCACTGCTAAGCCCTTCGTTCCCAGCATCCCCGGGAGGCACTGCTAAGCCCTTCGTTCCCAGCATCCCCGGGAGGCACTGCTAAGCCCTTCGTATCCCAGATCCCCGGGAGGCACTGCTAAGCCCTTCGTTCTCCGAGCATCCCCGGAGGCACTGCTAAGCCCTTCGTTCCCAGCATCCCCGGAGGCACTGCTAAGCCCTTCGTTCCCAGCATCCCCGGAGGCACTGCTAAGCCTTCGTTCCCAGTATCCCGGGAGGCACTGCAAGCCCTTCGTTCCCAGCATCCCGGGAGGCACTGCTAAGCCCTTCGTTCCCAGCATCCCCGGGAGGCACTGCTAAGCCCTTCGTTCCCAGCATCCCCGGAGGCACTGCTAAGCCCTTCGTTCCCAGCATCCCCGGAGGCACTGCTAAGCCCTTCGTTCCAGCATCCCCGGGAGGCACTGCTAAGCCCTTCGTTCCAGCATCCCCGGGAGGCACTGCTAAGCCCTTCGTTCCCAGCATCCCCGGAGGCACTGCTAAGCCCTTCGTTCCCAGATCCCCGGGAGGCACTGCTAAGCCCTTCGTTCCCAGCATCCCCGGGAGGCACTGCTAAGCCCTTCGTTCCCAGCATCCCCGGGAGGCACTGCTAAGCCCTTCGTTCCCAGCATCCCCGGGAGGCACTGCTAAGCCCTTCGTTCCCAGCATCCCCGGGAGGCACTGCTAAGCCCTTCGTTCCCAGCATCCCCGGGAGGCACTGCTAAGCCCTTCGTTCCCAGCATCCCCGGGAGGCACTGCTAAGCCCTTCGTTCCCAGCATCCCCGGGAGGCACTGCTAAGCCCTTCGTTCTCAGCATCCCCGGGAGGCACTGCTAAGCCCTTCGTTCCCAGCATCCCCGGGAGGCACTGCTAAGCCCTTCGTTCCAGCATCCCCGGGAGGCACTGCTAAGCCCTTCGTTCCCAGTATCCCCGGGAGGCACTGCTAAGCCCTTCGTTCCCTAGCATCCCCGGGAGGCACTGCTAAGCCCTTCGTTCCCAGCATCCCCGGAGGCACTGCTAAGCCCTTCGTTCCCAGCATCCCCGGGAGGCACTGCTAAGCCCTTCGTTCCCAGCATCCCCGGGAGGCACTGCTAAGCCCTTCGTTCCCAGCATCCCCGGGAGGCACTGCTAAGCCCTTCGTTCCCAGCATCCCCGGGAGGCACTGCTAAGCCCTTCGTTCCCAGCATCCCCGGGAGGCACTGCTAAGCCCTTCGTTCCCAGCATCCCCGGGAGGCACTGCTAAGCCCTTCGTTCCAGCATCCCCGGGAGGCACTGCTAAGCCCTTCGTTCCCAGATCCCCGGGAGGCACTGCTAAGCCCTTCGTTCTCAGCATCCCCGGGAGGCACTGCTAAGCCCTTCGTTCCCAGCATCCCCGGGAGGCACTGCTAAGCCCTTCGTTCCAGTATCCCCGGGAGAGGCACTGCTAAGCCCTTCGTTCCAGCATCCCCGGGAGGCACTGCTAAGCCCTTCGTTCCCAGCATCCCCGGGAGGCACTGCTAAGCCCTTCGTTCCCAGCATCCCCGGGAGGCACTGCTAAGCCCTTCGTTCCCAGCATCCCCGGGAGGCACTGCTAAGCCCTTCGTTCCCAGCATCCCCGGGAGGCACTGCTAAGCCCTTCGTTCCCAGCATCCCCGGGAGGCACTGCTAAGCCCTTCGTTCCCAGCATCCCGGAGGCACTGCTAAGCCCTTCGTTCCCAGATCCCCGGGAGGCACTGCTAAGCCTTCGTTCCAGCATCCCCGGAGGCACTGCTAAGCCCTTCGTTCCCAGTATCCCCGGGAGGCACTGCTAAGCCCTTCGTTCCCAGCATCCCCGGGAGGCACTGCTAAGCCCTTCGTTCCCAGTATCCCCGGAGGCACTGCTAAGCCCTTCGTTCCCAGCATCCCCGGGAGGCACTGCTAAGCCCTTCGTTCCCAGATCCCCGGAGGCACTGCTAAGCCCTTCGTTCCCAGTATCCCCGGAGGCACTGCTAAGCCCTTCGTTCCCAGCATCCCCGGGAGGCACTGCTAAGCCCTTCGTTCCCAGATCCCCGGGAGGCACTGCTAAGCCCTTCGTTCCCAGCATCCCCGGGAGGCACTGCTAAGCCCTTCGTTCCCAGCATCCCCGGGAGGCACTGCTAAGCCCTTCGTTCCCAGATCCCCGGGAGGCACTGCTAAGCCCTTCGTTCCAGCATCCCCGGGAGGCACTGCTAAGCCCTTCGTTCCCAGCATCCCCGGAGCACTGCTAAGCCCTTCGTTCCCAGCATCCCCGGAGGCACTGCTAAGCCCTTCGTTCCCAGCATCCCCGGAGGCACTGCTAAGCCCTTCGTTCCCAGCATCCCCGGAGGCACTGCTAAGCCCTTCGTTCCAGCATCCCCGGGAGGCACTGCTAAGCCCTTCGTTCCCAGCATCCCCGGGAGGCACTGCTAAGCCCTTCGTTCCCAGCATCCCCGGAGGCACTGCTAAGCCCTTCGTTCCCAGCATCCCCGGGAGGCACTGCTAAGCCCTTCGTTCCCAGCATCCCCGGGAGGCACTGCTAAGCCCTTCGTTCCCAGCATCCCCGGGAGGCACTGCTAAGCCCTTCGTTCCCAGCATCCCCGGGAGGCACTGCTAAGCCCTTCGTTCCCAGCATCCCCGGAGGCACTGCTAAGCCCTTCGTTCCCAGCATCCCCGGAGGCACTGCTAAGCCCTTCGTTCCCAGCATCCCCGGGAGGCACTGCTAAGCCCTTCGTTCCCAGATCCCCGGGAGGCACTGCTAAGCCCTTCGTTCCCAGATCCCCGGGAGGCACTGCTAAGCCCTTCGTTCCCAGCATCCCCGGGAGGCACTGCTAAGCCCTTCGTTCCAATCCCCGGGAGGCACTGCTAAGCCCTTCGTTCCCAGCATCCCCGGGAGGCACTGCTAAGCCCTTCGTTCCCAGCATCCCGAGGCACTGCTAGCCCTTCGTTCCCACCCGGAGGCACTGCTAAGCCCTTCGTTCCAGCATCCCCGGGAGGCACTGCTAAGCCCTTCGTTCCCAGCATCCCCGGGAGGCACTGCTAAGCCCTTCGTTCCCAGATCCCCGGGAGGCACTGCTAAGCCCTTCGTTCCCAGCATCCCCGGAGGCACTGCTAAGCCCTTCGTTCCCAGATCCCGGGAGGCACTGCTAAGCCCTTCGTTCCCAGCATCCCCGGAGGCACTGCTAAGCCCTTCGTTCCAGTATCCCCGGGAGGCACTGCTAAGCCCTTCGTTCTCAGCATCCCCGGAGGCACTGCTAAGCCCTTCGTTCCCAGCATCCCCGGGAGGCACTGCTAAGCCCTTCGTTCCCAGCATCCCCGGGAGGCACTGCTAAGCCCTTCGTTCCCAGCATCCCCGGGAGGCACTGCTAAGCCCTTCGTTCCCAGCATCCCCGGGAGGCACTGCTAAGCCCTTCGTTCCAGCATCCCCGGGAGGCACTGCTAAGCCCTTCGTTCCCAGCATCCCGGGAGGCACTGCTAAGCCCTTCGTTCCCAGATCCCCGGGAGGCACTGCTAAGCCCTTCGTTCTAGATCCCCGGAGGCACTGCTAAGCCCTTCGTTCCCAGCATCCCCGGAGGCACTGCTAAGCCCTTCGTTCCCAGCATCCCCGGAGGCACTGCTAAGCCCTTCGTTCCCAGCATCCCCGGGAGGCACTGCTAAGCCCTTCGTTCCCAGTATCCCCGGGAGGCACTGCTAAGCCCTTCGTTCCCAGTCCCCGGGAGGCACTGCTAAGCCCTTCGTTCCCAGTATCCCCGGGAGGCACTGCTAAGCCCTTCGTTCCCAGATCCCCGGGAGGCACTGCTAAGCCCTTCGTTCCCAGCATCCCCGGGAGGCACTGCTAAGCCCTTCGTTCCCAGCATCCCCGGGAGGCACTGCTAAGCCCTTCGTTCCCAGCATCCCCGGGAGGCACTGCTAAGCCCTTCGTTCCCAGATCCCCGGGAGGCACTGCTAAGCCCTTCGTTCCCAGCATCCCCGGGAGGCACTGCTAAGCCCTTCGTTCCCAGCATCCCCGGGAGGCACTGCTAAGCCCTTCGTTCCCAGATCCCCGGGAGGCACTGCTAAGCCCTTCGTTCCCAGCATCCCCGGGAGGCACTGCTAAGCCCTTCGTTCCCAGCATCCCCGGGAGCACTGCTAAGCCCTTCGTTCCCAGCATCCCCGGAGGCACTGCTAAGCCCTTCGTTCCAGCATCCCCGGGAGGCACTGCTAACCTTCGTTCCCAGCATCCCCGGGAGGCACTGCTAAGCCCTTCGTTCCCAGCATCCCCGGGAGGCACTGCTAAGCCCTTCGTTCCCAGCATCCCCGGAGGCACTGCTAAGCCCTTCGTTCCCAGCATCCCCGGAGGCACTGCTAAGCCCTTCGTTCCCAGCATCCCCGGGAGGCACTGCTAAGCCCTTCGTTCTAGCATCCCCGGAGGCACTGCTAAGCCCTTCGTTCCCAGCATCCCCGGGAGGCACTGCTAAGCCCTTCGTTCCAGCATCCCCGGGAGCACTGCTAAGCCCTTCGTTCCAGATCCCGGGAGGCACTGCAAGCCCTTCGTTCCCAGATCCCCGGGAGGCACTGCTAAGCCCTTCGTTCAGTATCCCCGGAGGCACTGCTAAGCCCTTCGTTCCAGTATCCCCGGAGGCACTGCTAAGCCCTTCGTTCCCAGATCCCCGGAGGCACTGCTAAGCCCTTCGTTCTCAGATCCCCGGGAGCACTGCTAAGCCCTTCGTTCCAGATCCCCGGAGGCACTGCTAAGCCTTCGTTCAGCATCCCCGGGAGGCACTGCTAAGCCCTTCGTTCCCAGCATCCCCGGAGGCACTGCTAAGCCCTTCGTTCCCAGCATCCCGGAGGCACTGCTAAGCCCTTCGTTCCAGATCCCCGGAGGCACTGCTAAGCCCTTCGTTCCCAGATCCCCGGGAGGCACTGCTAAGCCCTTCGTTCCCAGCATCCCCGGAGGCACTGCTAAGCCCTTCGTTCCCAGCATCCCGGAGGCACTGCTAAGCCCTTCGTTCCCAGCATCCCCGGGAGGCACTGCTAAGCCCTTCGTTCCCAGCATCCCCGGGAGGCACTGCTAAGCCCTTCGTTCCAGCATCCCCGGGAGGCACTGCTAAGCCCTTCGTTCCCAGCATCCCCGGAGGCACTGCTAAGCCCTTCGTTCCAGCATCCCCGGGAGGCACTGCTAAGCCCTTCGTTCCCAGCATCCCCGGGAGGCACTGCTAAGCCCTTCGTTCCCAGCATCCCCGGAGGCACTGCTAAGCCCTTCGTTCCCAGCATCCCCGGAGGCACTGCTAAGCCCTTCGTTCCCAGCATCCCCGGGAGGCACTGCTAAG
>CM065720.1:1013258-1023258 GCA_033310375.1 Conus canariensis
GTGTGTGTGTGTGTAAGTGAGTGAGTGTATGTGTGTTTGTGTATGTGAATGTGTGTGCATGTGTATACATATATAAGTGTGTATGTGTGTCTGTGTGTAAATGTGTATATGTCTATGTGTATGTATGTGTAGGTGTATGTGTATGAGGTGTGTGTGTGTGTGTGTGTGTGTGTGTGTGTGTGTGTGTGTGTGTGTGTGTGAGCGTGCGTGTGCACGTATGCGTGCATTCGAGCATATATATACATGAGTAGTACTTTGAGTGTTGGTGTGCGGGTACACCCCCATTTTCTCTCCGATATTTACACACACTTCTCTATCTTTCTACTCATCTTCCATCACTACTACTACCCCCCCCCCCCCCACTTCCCTCTTTTCCACCTCCAAAACATTTCTTCCTGTTCTACCTCTTTCTGTGGCACCAACATCCCTCCCACCCACCCACCCACCCCTCGTGTGTTTCGCTCTCTAACGATCTTATAACCCCTGCAAACACCACCACATCACGGCACTGTACCAACATCCCTCTCACCTACCCACCCCTCCTGTGTTTGGCTCTCTAACGATCAAAATACCCGTGCACTCATCACCGACATCCCTCCCACCCACCCCCCTCCTGTGTTTTGACACATCACCACATCACGGCACTGTACCCAGTAAAGAACGGCGAAGCCAGCCGGCCACCAGTTTCCGGTCGTGTTTACACCATTGATTAATCGAGTTCGGCCGCTGTCTACATAGCCAACCGATAGGACCTATCACAGCGCGGTCTGCTACACGGGCACTGTCTACATAGCCAAGCGACAGGCCCTATCATAGAGTGGTCCGCTACTTATCAGTCACGGGCACTGTCTACATAGCCAAGCGACAGGCCCTATCACAGAGCGGTCCGCTACATATCAGTCACGGGCACTGTCTACATAGCCAAGCGACAGGCCCTATCATAGAGCGGTCCGCTACGTATCAGTCACGGGCACTGTGTACAGAGCCAAGCGACAGGCCCTATCATAGTGCGGTCCGCTACATATCAGTCACGGGCACTGTCTACATAGCCAACCAACAGGACCTATCATAGAGCGGTCCGCTACATATCAGTCACGGGCATTGTCTACATAGCCAAGCGACAGGCCCTATCAAAGAGCGGTCCGCTACATATCAGTCACGGGCACTGTCTACATAGCCAAGCGACAGGCCCTATCATAGAGCGGTCCGCTACATATCAGTACGGGCACTGTCTGTCTACAGAGCCAACCGATAGGCCCTATCATAGAGCGGTCCGCTACATAGTCACGGGCACTGTCTACATAGCCAAGCGACAGGCCCTATCATAGAGCGGTCCGCTACATATCAGTCACGGGCACTGTCTACATAGCCAAGCGACAGGACCTATCCTAGAGCGGTCCGCTACATATCAGTCACGGGCACTGTCTACATAGCCAAGCGACAGGCCCTATCATAGAGCGGTCCGCTACATATCAGCCACGGGCACTGTCTGTCTACATAGCCAAGCGACAGGCCCTATCATAGAGCGGTCCGCTACATATCAGTCACGGGCACACTCCGTCTACATAGCCAAGCGACAGGCCCTATCATAGAGCGGTCCGCTACATATCAGTCACGGGCACTGTCTACATAGCCAGCCAACAGGACCTATCATAGAGCGGTCCGCTACATATCAGTCACGGGCACTGTCTACATAGCCAACCGACAGGCCCTATCCTAGAGCGGTCCGCTACATATCAGTCACGGGCACTGTCTGTCTACAGAGCCAAGCGACAGGCCCTATCATAGAGCAGTCCGCTACATATCAGTCACGGGCACACTCCGTCTACATAGCTAACCGACAGGCCCTATCATAGAGCGGTCCGCTACATATCAGTCATTGGCACTGTCTACATAGCCAAGCGACAGGCCCTATCATAGAGCGGTCTGCTACATATCAGTCACGGGCACTGTCTACATAGCCAAGCGACAGGCCCTACCATAGAGCGGTCCGCTACAGATCAGTCACGGGCACTGTCTGTCTACATAGCCAACCGACAGGCCCTATCATAGAGCGGTCCGCTACATATCAGTCACGGGCACTGACTACATAGCCAAGCGACAGGCCCTATCATAGAGCGGTCCGCTACATATCAGTCACGGGCACTGTCTACATAGCCAACCGACAGGCCCTATCATAGAGCGGTCCGCTACATATCAGTCACGGGCACTGTCTACAGAGCCAAGCGACAGGCCCTATCATAGAGCGGTCCGCTACATATCAGTCACGGGCATAGTCCTCCTCCAGAGCCTGCTGCACTGATCAGGGAGGCAAACACTGCCACACATGTCAACCGTCGATCACAGTCAGGGCTGCTTCCTTCTTTTTTGCCCCCCCCCCCCCCCCCCCTTCCCGCCCGTTCCCGCCCTTCGAGTCCATCACGCAACGAACTTTCATCCTATCAGGCATGATACTGTGAGGTCTATGTATAGAAAAAGATTTGCCTACGCCCATATCGCATCGCCTTCGGCGGAGGGGGTGGGGGACGGGGAGGGGAGGGGGGGGGGAGGGGGGGTGGTGGGAAAGCTTCATTCTGTTACATATGACGTTGAACTTGGTGTGAATTGGTACATTATTATCGAGTGTTCTGAAAAACACCATTAGAACATGAACATCTCATCCCATATTATAACAACCATAATACTAATCAATATCGTTGTCATAAGGGACACAGAGGAGAGAGAGAGAGAGGGAGGGTGGGTGGGTGAGAGAGGGGGGGAGGGGGCGGTGGGTGAGAGAGAGAGAGGAAAGTCAGAAAGACATGTAGAAATCATGGCCTGGGTGCGGCCCAGCCCCCATAAAGTGTAAGAAATTCAGCCTCCATGAAGTGTAAGAAATTCAGCCCCCATAAAGTGTAAGAAATTCAAAGTCGAAACATTTATCTGGGCAGGTGATGAAGGGGGAGGGGGATCTTCTTCTCTAAGACCTGCTGCTGTCAAGCTGTTCCTGGAGGTCTTCCTGCTATCATCATTCTCATCCTCATCATCCATTATTACTATCATTGTTCTTGTTACCTCCACCACCACTGCCTTCATCTGCTTCGCCATCAGTCTCTACACCAGAGGACACTCCTGAACTGTGACAACATCCAAAATGCAACTTGACAGACATCTAGTGAGTCAGGCTTTGTGGGCTTCCTGTCTATCCCCATTTCCAATGTTGAAGCTTCCCAGCCTGTTCTGTGTGATAATGTTGATGCTGATGCTGTTGTGTGCTGATGGCTAGCTTGCCCACCTATACAGAAGAAAGAAAAAAAGTGATTTGACCGATGCAGAACAACCTGTCAAAGATAGGTGTGGAAAGCTGTGTAACACGACACTGACGGGTTTTTTTTCTTTTCTCTAAATCCATCAAATACTTCAATGGCATGACTTTGATTTCCCACTACACAGCTACACCCAGATCGTCCTGCCACAGACGCAGTACCAGCAATCCATGGGGAGCAATCGTTATGAGGTGGTCAAACACAGCTGCTGAGTTACTTTGATGGGAGTTCAGAGGTGTCTGTTTTGATCCAACATAATACGCAGGGGCACCACCTATTGCCCCCACTGTCAATCGCCGCTCCCTCTCCTCACTGACGACAGTAATTGCTTTGTCGCGGAGCCAGCCTGAGTGTCTCTTCCCTTCAGAGGCCGCCGCCACAACGTATCCTAACTTCATCTGTTTTCCATCATCATGACTGGAGACAGGCCGGGAAGGAAGGACTGCAGATGTGGGTGGAAATGAACATGTCTGTCGTCTGTTCTGGTGGCTGTTCTGTTTTGGTCAAATTCGAGTCTCCTTCACAAAGTGTTTGACATGAGAGCGAATTCTCCTGAGATAACAGAATGTGGGGAAACATCTGGATGCACGTTAACTCACACTGAGCGGCGAAGAAATCCACAATCAGCACCATTCCGAGTTCAAGCAACTTCCGGCGATCTCTTTGACTGTCACGAATAGCGATTCGCCGCCTAGTCAGCCACGACCCGAGCTGCAAGTTAAGGCTCTGACGTAATCACAGGGGATGGCTGGCTGAAGCACCTGACTTCAGTCGCCATTTGTCTGGCATATAAATACTAGTCACGCCGAGAGAGAGAGAGAGAGAGAGAGAGAGAGAGAGAGAGAGAGAGAGAGAGAGAGAGAGAGAGAGATTAAGATTCAGATATTTTATTCATATTATGATGGGGCACATTAATACAATATATAACAACAACATATATGATAACTACAAGCTGGATCAGAATATACAATATTGTTCCTTTCATGGAGATATAGACAGACAGACAGACAGACAGACAGAGAGAGAGAGAGAGAGAGAGAGAGAGAGGGGTGGAAGAAGGGAGGACGTAGACTTTGGGGTGGGGAAGGTGACGAACACAAACAGTATGGATCGAAGCCACCCAAGACAGCAGTAACTTTAACGAAGGAAGCTCCCCACTACTTGTGCACCTAACGAACCGAAAGCGAACCATCCCTCCCAGTGTTCAGTGGCACCAACAACACTCTGTGGTCGCACTAATGCATTTCCCGTCGTAGTCTGCAAGTGGACAAGAAGGACAGGAAGAGAGGGGGGTGGGGGAGGAAGCGGCTCCGGAAGGCTCGGGCGGAGCTGCTTTCACAGTTCCAGACTCTTTTCCATCGCAGACCCTCGACAACACAACCCCCGAGGTGACGGCGGCAGTGCCGTTAATCCGCCAAACTCGCCGGCCACGCTGACGGGTCAAAGACCCGGAGACGGCCTCCTCCTCCCGGTTAGACGAGGCAGGGGTGAGGGGCGGCGGTGTATGAGAGGTAGGGTGGGGGCTCAGGAAGATCTCTGGACTCTCTCTATCCCCATCCCGCCCCCCCCCCTACCCACCCCCATCCCCCACCCGATAGCATCAGTCTGGCCGGCTACTAAATGGAATCACTGGCATTAGTCACGGATGACCAGCCTGCAACAACAAGACCCGCGGGCCCACGGGAGCCGGGCTTCTGTTGCCAGGCTACCGCCTGATCAGACGGTTGACCTGCTGGGATTGTGGCTCTGCTTAATGGGCGGCAGGTCAGGGAGAACGCTCTTTGGGGAAGCCTGAAAGGGATCGATGGATTCGCCTCTGGTTAAGGTAATCATCGCCGTCGTCGTCTATTCTCCTCCTCCTCCACTACCACATGCACCACCACCACCACCACCACCAGCATCAGCAGAAGGAGCAGCAACACCGCTTGCAATAGTCGCAGCAATAGTTATATTGATGTTCATGATTCTTGCTGCTATTTCTGTGGCTGTGGTCTTACCAACAGCAGCAGCTGCAGAACTAGCAATCTGTTCTGGATATGGCAGTGTATACTATGGCCCTTCAGTAGAACTACAAACTAGTAGTAGCAGCAGCAGCAGCAGCAACAGTAGTGGAAGCAGAAGTTGTAGTGATTGTAAGTGGTGGTGATGGTGCTGGCATGGAAACAGGCAGCAGTAACTGGGTTCTAATCATACGGCTGTTATTGCTGTACGGCTGTTATTGCTGTACGGCTGTTATTGCTGTTCTTAAAGTGGCTGTAGCAGCAGTAGAAATAGCAGGAGTAGTAACAGTAGCTGGCCGGCAGTTGCTGAACTACCTGTCAATAGCATTCCTTTTTTCTGAACGATACTGCTGCTACTGTTCTTCATTAAAATTGTAGCAGCAGTACCGAGCAAACAGTCAGTAAAACCAAACGTGCAACCAGTCACATTTCACTGAGAAAACATACATACATGTACAACAAAGCCAACAGCAGAGATCTGTAACTATCATTCATGTTGTTTACAGCCCAGCTGAGCGTGAGGGGCCATGACAGGGCTGTCAACCTGTCCGAGTCATTTCCATACACAAGTTATTAAAAAAAAAAGGTGTGTGTGTGTGGGGGGGGGGGGGGTACACCTATAACATATTAAACAGATTTTGGACAGCAATTAACTCACAAAAAATGATTAAGAATCTTTCTTGCGTATAATCCAAGATAAAAACAAGAAAGGGCGAAAGAAAGTTTACTTTCGAAACTTGAAGCAATTGCGAGTCCACAACGAAGGAGACCAGACAGAACCAAACGAAAGATATCCAATCATCCAATCCAGAACACATCCAGACAGATTGTCCATTCAAACGATCCTTAATAAAAGTGTTCGGTTCGAATGTTTGATATGTCATCAGGTCCGGAAGCCACTGGGGCGACGTACATAGGACAAATGCCACTGGGGCGACGTACATAGGACAAATGCCACTGGGGCGACGTACATAGGACAAATGCCACTGGGGCGACGTAGACAGGACAAATGCCACTGGGCGACGTACATAGGACAAATGCCACTGGGGCGACGTACATAGGACAAATGCCACTGGGGCGATGTAGACAGGACAAATGCCACTGGGGCGACGTAGACAGGACAAATGCCACTGGGGCGACGTACACAGGACAAATGCCACTGGGGCGACGTAGACAGGACAAATGCACTGGGGCGACGTAGATAGGACAAATGCCACTGGGGCGACGTACATAGGACAAATGCCACTGGGGCGACGTACATAGGACAAATGCCACTGGGGCGACGTAGACAGGACAAATGCCACTGGGGCGACGTACATAGGACAAATGCCACTGGGGCGACGTACATAGGACAAATGCCACTGGGGCGACGTAGACAGGACAAATGCCACTGGGGCGACGTAGACAGGACAAATGCCACTGAGGCGATGTACATAGGACAAATGCCACTGGGGCGACGTACATAGGACAAATGCCACTGGGGCGACGTAGATAGGACAAATGCCACTGGGGCGACGTACATAGGACAAATGCCACTGGGGCGACGTAGACAGGACAAATGCCACTGGGGCGACGTACATAGGACAAATGCCACTGGGGCGACGTACATAGGACAAATGCCACTGGGGCGACGTACATAGGACAAATGCCACTGGGGCGACGTAGATAGGACAAATGCCACTGGGGCGACGTACATAGGACAAATGCCACTGGGGCGACGTAGATAGGACAAATGCCACTGGGGCGACGTAATAGGACAAATGCCACTGGGCGACGTACATAGGACAAATGCCACTGGGGCGACGTACATAGGACAAATGCCATGGGGCGACGTACATAGGACAAATGCCACTGGGGCGACGTCATAGACAAATGCCACTGGGGCGACGTACATAGGACAAATGCCATGGGCGACGTAGACAGGACAAATGCCACTGGGGCGACGTAGACAGGACAAATGCCACTGGGGCGACGTACATAGGACAAATGCCACTGGGGCGACGTACATAGGACAAATGCCACTGGGGCGACGTACATAGGACAAATGCCACTGGGGCGACGTAGATAGGACAAATGCCACTGGGGCGACGTACATAGGACAAATGCCACTGGGGCGACGTAGATAGGACAAACACGGAACGTCTCATATTTCCCTTTCCCTGCTTTTACACTGAACAATATTACGTTGGTGTTTACACGCGCGCGCGCGCGCGCGAACACACACACACACACACACACACACACACACACACACACACACACACACACACACACATACATGCGCGCGCACACACACACACACACACACACACACACACACACACAGAATGAGAGAGAGAGAGAGAGAGAGAGAGAGAGGAGAGAGAGAGAGAGAGAGAGAGAGAACTAATAAACTTCCTATTATCAAAACTGTTGTTCCGATTACAACCATACAACTACCCGAAGTTGTCATGGAGCAAATAAACAGTAAGGGACGAAACCGCCATGAAACAATTCCTCTGTCGTTATGACAAAGTCTGAACAAAGACTGGAAGAAAAAAATGAGTAAAATAAGTGGAGGGGTGAGTAAAATAAGTGGAGGGGTGAGTAAAATAAGTGGAGGGGTGAGTAAAATAGGGGAGAGTAAAATAAGTGGAGGGGTGAGTAAAATAAGTGGAGGGGTGAGTAAAATAAGTGCAGGGGGAGTAAAATAAGTGCAGGGGTGAGTAAAATAAGTGCAGGGGTGAGTAAAATAAGTGGAGGGGTGAGTAAAATAAGTGCAGGGGTGAGTAAAATAAGTGGAGGGGTGAGTAAAATAAGTGCAGGGGGAGTAAAATAAGTGGAGGGGTGAGTAAAATAAGTGCAGGGGTGAGTAAAATAAGTGGAGGGGAGAGTAAAATAAGTGGAGGGGTGAGTAAAATAAGTGGAGGGGAGAGTAATATAAGTGGAGGGGAGAGTAAAATAAGTGGAGGGGTGGAGTAAATAAGTGGGAGGTGGGAGTAAAATAAGTGGGAAGGGTGAGAGTAAAAAATAAGTGGAGGGGAGAGTAAAATAAGTGGAGGGGTGAGTAAAATAAGTGGAGGGGAGAGTAATAATAAGTGGAGGGGTGAGTAAAATAAGTGGAGGGGTGAGTAAAATAAGTGGAGGGGTGAGTAAATAGTGGAGAGAGTAAAATAAGTGGAGGGGAGAGTAAAATAAGTGGAGGGGTGAGTAAATAAGTGGAGGGGAGAGTAAAATAAGTGGAGGGGGAGTAAAATAAGTGGAGGGGAGAGTAAAATAAGTGGAGGGGTGAGTAAAATAAGTGGGAGAGTGAAATAAGTGGAGGGAGTGAATAGTGGAGGGAGTAATAGTGAGGGTGAGTAAAATAAGTGGAGGGGTGAGATGGAGATAAATAAGTGGAGGGGGAGTAAAATAAGTGGAGGGGAGAGTAAAATAAGTGGAGGGGGAGTAAAATAAGTGGAGGGGAGAGTAAATAGTGGAGGGGAGAGTAAAATAAGTGAGGGAGGGAGGGGAGTAAAATAAGTGGAGGGGAGAGTAAAATAAGTGGAGGGGAGAGTAATAAGTGAGGGGAGAGTAAAATAAGTGGAGGGGAGAGTAAAATAAGTGGAGGGGAGAGTAAAATAAGTGGAGGGGGAGTAAAATAAGTGGAGGGGAGTAAATAAGTGGAGGGGGAGTAGGGAGAGTAATAAGTGGAGGGGAGAGTAATTGGGGTAAAATAAGTGGAGGGGGAGTATAAATAAGTGGAGGGGGAGTAAAATAAGTGGAGGGGAGAGTAAAATAAGTGGAGGGGGAGTAATAGAGAGAGTAAAAGTGGAGGGAGTGAGTAAAATAAGTGGAGGGGGGGAGTAAAATAAGTGGAGGGGAGAGTAAAATAAGTGGAGGGTGAGTAAATAAGTGGAGGGGAGAGTAAAATAAGTGGAGGGGGAGTAAAATAAGTGGAGGGGAGAGTAAATAAGTGGAGGGAGAGTAAAATAAGTGGAGGGGTGGTAAAATAAGTGAGGGTGAGGGAAAATAAGTGGAGGGGAGAGTAAAATAAGTGGAGGGGAGAGTAAAATAAGTGGAGGGAGAGTAAATAGGGGAGAGTAAAATAAGTGGAGGGGGAGTAAAATAAGTGGAGGGGTGAGTAAAATAAGTGGAGGGGAGAGTAAAATAAGTGGAGGGGAGAGTAAAATAAGTGGAGGGATAAAATAGGGGTGAGTAAATAAGTGGGGGAGAGTAAAATAAGTGGAGGGGTAGAGTAAAATAAGTGGAGGGGGAGTAAATAGGGAGAGTAAAATAAGTGGAGGGGAGAGTAAAATAAGTGGAGGGGTGAGTAAAATAAGTGGGGGAGAGTAAAATAAGTGGAGGGGAGATAAAATAAGTGGAGGGGAGTAAGAGATAAATAGGGAGGGAGAGTAAAATAAGTGGAGGGTGAGTAAATAATAGGGGAGAGTAAAATAAGTGGAGGGGGAGTAAAATAAGTGGAGGGGGAGTAAAATAAGTGGAGGGGTGAGTAAAATAAGTGGAGGGGGAGTAATAATAGGGGAGAGTAAAATAAGTGGAGGGGAGAGTAAAATAAGTGGGGGGAGGGGAGAGTAAAATAGGGGAGAGTAAAATAAGTGGAGGGAGAGTAAAATAAGTGGAGGGGTGAGTATTAAAATAAGTGGAGGGGTGAGTAAAATAGGGGAGAGTAAAATAAGTGGAGGGGTGAGTAAAATAAGTGGAGGGGTGAGTAAA
>CM065720.1:1028258-1035758 GCA_033310375.1 Conus canariensis
AAAAAGGATTGGACGGGTAAGAGAGAGAGAGAGAGAGAGAGAGAGAGAGAGAGAGAGAGAGGTGCAATGATGTGTTCTCCATTTATATTCCCAACTCTCAACATTCCCCATGCGCAACAAAAAGAACAACAGCACATAAAATCACACTGTCTCAGACGGGTGTGTGTGTGTGTGTGTGTGTGTGTGTGTGTGTGTGTGTGTGTGTGTGTGTGTGTGTGTGTGAGAGAGAGAGAGAGAGAGAGAGAGAGCGTGTGTGTGTGTGTGTGTGGTGTGTGTGTGTGTGTGTGTGTGTGTGTGAGAGAGAGAGAGAGAGAGAGAGAGAGTGTGTGTGTGTGTGTGTGTGTGTGGGGTGTGTGTGAGCGAGAGAAAGAGAGAGAGAGAGAGAGAGAGAGAGAGAGAGAGAGAGAGGAGAGAGAGAGAGAGAGAGCCTAGTTCGAGTTCTCAAAAGAGACTTTTTTTGCGCCCCATCCCCAATCCCCTTCACAAATAATGATGATGATGATAGTAATAATAGTAATAACAACAACAATAACAATGATAACGTCTACTGCAAATCAGACAGACTGACAGAAAGAGACAGAGAGAGAGAGAGAGAGAGAGAGAGAGAGAGAGAGAGGGGAGGGAGTGGGAGAGAGAGAGAGAGAGAGAGAGAGAGAGAGAACTCTCCTGGTTCTAAGAGACCGGGGGGGGGGGGGCGTCTGCATCCCCCCCAACCCCAACCCCCCTTCACAAATAATAACAATAATGATAACAATGATAATTAAATTAATAATAACAATAATGTTTACCGCAAATCAGAGAGAGAGAGAGAGAGAGAGAGAGAGAGTGAGAGTGAGAGCGCTCGCCTAGCTCGAGTTCTAAATGACCAGGGTTTTTCCTGCACCCTAACTCAACCCTCATCCCCCACCCACTTGACAAACAATAATAATAATAACAATAACAATAATGATGATGACGATGATGATGATAACGATGATGGCGATGACGATGAAGATGATGATGATGACGACGACGATGATGATATCAACAACAACTGATAGTGTATACCGCAAATCGGCGCATCATTCACAAAATCTCATCCAAACCTTTTACAACAGAAAATAATCGATGTTATGTAGTGGTCCGGGCGCAAGTCCTTTGGGTGGCACAATAAACTAAGACCCCTGTGCGCACTCAGCATCCATTCCATTTAGCGCATGTAAAGGACCCCACGGCAACACAACTATTACCTCCAGCAAATTTCTGTCGAGGAAGAAAACATTCTCATCGACAGGATAACTTAAAACATTCGCTGCAAAGTTTTTAAAAAGATGATTAATCAATTAATTAATTCATGCATTAATTAATTAATCAATCAGTTAATTAGTTCATTCATTCATAAATGCCATTAAGAAATTAATTAATTCATGCATTAATTAATTAATCAATCAGTTAATTAATTAGTTCATTCATTCATAAATGCCATTAAGAAATAAGTTGTGATTGGCGTCACTCTATAGCAAGAAGCTTTCCATACGAGAGAGCGCAGCCCGAACCCCACAAAGAGAAGCACGTTGTGACGACGAAGTTCCACAATACAACGCCACACAATACATACAAGACAGAACAACACACCACTTTCCTTACAAGGAAACAACCGTGGAAACCTTCGGACTGGAGAGTCGTCATCACTCACGGGTTATAAACGTTTTCCTGCTTCTCGACCTATCCACGCCTATTCTCCACCTTGTCGACCTACATGTCTATTCATACTGACGTACTGCAAATTTTATGGGACGGCCTGCGGTTTCTATTGGGGGGGGGGGGGGGGGGGGGCGTTCGAGTTTGAATCACTGATCTGTGTTTGACCTGTATTTCAAAACAGCTCAATGTCCTGAACATACTGACTCCCTTTTTCATTGTTTAACGTCTTGACGTTATGAGGAACACTATACCGCGTCCCACCCCACCCTTCCCCATCTCTTCATCTTTTTCACTCCTACACCTACACCTCAAAACAGTCAGCACCTGGGTCCCATCACAATGTACTGACCCTACACTATTCTGACACCATCAAGATAGACACCGTACAGTGAAAACAAGGTGATTGCGTGGGGGGGGGGGGGGGGGGGGGGGGGGGGGGGGAGGGAGGGAGGGAGAGAGAGAGAGAGAGAGAGGAGAGAGAGAGAGACTAGAGAGGGGGGGGGCGAGAGAGAGAGAGAGAGAGAAAGAGACAGAGAGAAACAGAGAAAGACAGAGACAGACAGACAGACAGACGTACAGGCAGGCAGGCACAGACAGAAAGACAAAGAAACTGAAACTGAGAAACAGTCAGACAAAGAGACAGACCGACCCCAGGAGAGACAAAGAAGCAGTGCCAGAGCGACCGCTTCTATCGGTGAATGGGCATTTTGTTTTAACTTGACCTATAAGAAACGGATGCAACGTGCTAAGCTCCAGGGATGTCAACAGTGCCACCTTAACTGTCGTCGTCACTAAAGACATCAATGCAGAGGACTCCGTTTCCAAAGACAACTAATTCCCTTCCTGGAGAATGAATGAATGATCGTTTATTCAAAAAAGGCCATGGCCCCATCTGAAGGGGTCAAACATATGACCTGTGAATTATGTAAAAATCAAAATCATCATTTTAACACACGCTATATCAGCCACGTAAATCAGCCAGGTTGGTGTTTGTGGGGTGAAAGTTGTTCAGATATTAGCCAGGTTGGTGTTTGTGGGGTGAAAGTTGTTCAGATATTAGCCAGGTTGGTGTTTGTGGGGTGAAAGTTGTTCAGATATTAGCCAGGTTGGTGTTTGTGGGGTGAAAGTTGTGTTGTTCAGATATCAGCCAGGTTGGTGTTTGTGGGGTGAAAGTTGTGTTGTTCAGATATCAGCCAGGTTGGTGTTTGTGGGGTGAAAGTTGTTCAGATATCAGGCAGGTTGGTGTTTGTGGGGTGAAAGTTTTTCAGATATCAGCCAGGTTGGTGTTTGTGTGGTAAAAGTTGTGTTGTTCAGATATCAGCAAGGTTGGTGTTTGTGGGGTGAAAGTTGTGTTGTTCAGATATCAGCAAGGTTGGTGTTTGTGGGGTGAAAGTTGTTCAGATATTAGCCAGGTTGGTGTTTGTGGGGTGAAAGTTGTTCAGATATCAGCCAGGTTGGTGTTTGTGGGGTGAAAGTTGCTCAGATATCAGCCAGGTTGGTGTTTGTGGGGTGAAAGTTGTTCAGATATTAGCCAGGTCGGTGTTTGTGGGGTGAAAGTTATTCAGATATCAGCCAGGCTGGTGTTTGTGGGGTGAAAGTTGTGTTGTTCAGATATCAGCCAGGTCGGTGTTTTTGGGGTGAAAGTTGTTCAGATATTAGCCAGTTTGGTGTTTGTGGGGTGAAAGTTGTTCAGATATCAGCCAGATTGGTGTATGTGGGGTGAAAGTTGTTCAGATATCAGCCAGGTTGGTGTTTGTGGGGTGAAAGTTGTTCAGATATCAGCCAGGCTGGTGTTTGTGGGGTAAAAATTGTTCAGATATCAGCCAGGTTGGTGTATGTGGGGTGAAAGTTGTTCAGATATCAGCCAGGTTGGTGTATGTGGGGTGAAAGTTGTGTTGTTCAGATATCAGCAAGGTTGGTGTTTTTGGGGTGAAAGTTGTTCAGATATCAGCCAGGCTGGTGTTTGTGGGGTGAAAGTTGTGTTGTTCAGATATCAGCAAGGTTGGTGTTTTTGGGGTGAAAGTTGTTCAGATATCAGCCAGGTTGGTGTATGTGGGGTGAAAGTTGTGTTGTTCAGATATCAGCAAGGTTGGTGTTTTGGGGGTGAAAGTTGTTCAGATATCAGCCAGGTTGGTGTTTGTGGGGTGAAAGTTTCTCAGATATCAGCCAGGCTGGTGTTTGTGGGTGAAAGTTGTTCAGATATTAGCCAGGTCGGTGTTTGTGGGGTGAAAGTTATTCAGATACCAGCCAGGTTGGTGTTTGTGGGGTGAACGTTACTCAGATATCATCCAGGTTGGTGTTTGTGGGGTGAAAGTTGTGCAGATATTAGCCAGGTTGGTGTTTGTGGGTTGAAGGTTATGTTGTTCAGATATCACCAAGGTTGGTGTTTGTGGGGTGAAAGTTGTGTTGTTCAGATATCAGCCAAGTTGGTATTTGTGGGGTGAAAGTTGTTCAGATATCAGCAAGGTTGGTGTTTGTGGGGTGAAAGTTGTGTTGTTCAGATATCAGCCAGGTTGGTGTTTGAGGGTGAAAGTTGTTCAACTATTAGCCAGGTTGGTGTTTGTGGGGTGAAAGTTGTTCAGATATTAGCCAGTTTGGTGTTTGTGGGGTGAACGTTGTTCAGATATTAGCCAGGTTGGTGTTTGTGGGGTGGAAGTTGTGTTGTTCAGATATCAACCAGGTTGGTGTTTGTGGGGTGAAAGTTGTTCTGATATCAGCCAGGTTGGTGTATGTGGGGTGAAAGTTGTTCAGATATTAACCAGGTTGGTGTTTGTGGGGTGAAAGTTATGTTGTTCAGATATCAGCAAGGTTGGTGTTTATGGGGTGAAAGTTGTTCAGGTATCAGCCAGGTTGGTGTTTGTGGGGTGAAAGTTGTCCAGATATCAGCCAGGTTGGTGTTTGTGGGTGAAATTTCAATATTTAGCCAGGTTGGTGTTTGTGGGGTGAAAGTTGTTCAGATATCAGCCAGGTTGGTGTATGTGGGGTGAAAGTTGTTCAGATATTAGCCAAGTTGGTGCTTGTGGGGTGAAAGTTGTTCAGATATTAGCCAGGTTGGTGTTTGTGGGGTGAAAGTTGTGTTGTTCAGATATCAGCCAGGTCGGTGTTTGCAGGGTGAAAGTTGTTCAGATATTAGCCAGGTTGGTGTTTGTGGGGTGAAAGTTGTTCAGATATTAGCCAGGTTGGTGTTTGTGGGGTGGAAGTTGTGTTGTTCAGATATCAGCAAGGTTGGTGTTTTGTGGGGTGAAAGTTGTTCCGATATCAGCCAGGTTGGTGTATGTGGGGTGAACGTTGTTCAGATATTAGCCAGGTTGGTGTTTGTGGGGTGAAAGTTATGTTGTTCAGACATCAGCCAGGTTGGTGTTTGTGGGGTGAAAGTTGTTCAGATATCAGCCAGGTTGGTGTTTGTGGGGTGAAAGTTGTTCAGATATCAACCAGGTTGGTGTTTGTGGGTGAAAGTTGTTCAAATATCAGCCAGGTTGGTGTTTGTGGGGTGAAAGTTGTTCAAATATTACCAGGTTGGCGATTGTGGGGTGAAAGTTGTTCAGATATCAGCCAGGTCGGTGTTTGTGGGGTGAAAGTTGTTCAGATATCAGCCAGGTTGGTGTTTGTGGGGTGAAAATTGCTGCGTTCACATATCACCTAAGTTGTTGAATGTGGGGTACAAATTGTGTTGTTCAGATATCAGCCAAGTTGGTGTATGTGGAGTAAAAGTTCTATCGTTCACATATCAGCTTAATTGTTGTATGTGGGGTGAAAGTTGTGTTGTTCAGATATCAGCTAAGTTGTTGTATGTGGGGTGAAGATTGTATTGTTCAATATCAGCTTAATTGTTGTATGTGGGGTGAAAGTTGTGTTGTTCAGATATCAGCTTAATTGTTGCATGTGGGGTGAAGATTGTATCGTTCAGATATCAGCTAAGTTGTTGTATGTGGGGTGAAGACTGTATTGTTCAGATATCAGCTTAATTGTTTTATGTGGGGTGAAAGTTGTGTTCAAATATCAGCTAAGTTGTTGTATGTGGGGTGAAGATTGTATCGTTCAGATATCAGCTTAATTGTTGAATGTGGGGTGAAAGTTGTATTGTTCAGATATCAGCCATGTTAGAGTATGTAGCAATCCTAAAAGTGGCTACGGTTCAATCATCATCATCATCATCATCATCATCATCATCATCATCATCATCATCATCGTCGTCATTATTATTACAATGATGATGTTGTTGTTGGTAATTATCATTATCATCATTATCATCATTATGATTTAGCAGTAGTGGCAGTAGAAGTAGTAGTGCTACTACTACTATTACCACCGCTACTACTATATCTATTATAAGCATTTAATCTTATATGAAGCAGTAGTAGTACTACGACTAATATTATTACTATTATCCTTATTATCATAACCCAACCGAAGTCAGGGCTGTTACAACACAGTACCAAAAGATCATTTCAGGTAAAATCTTATTCCAAAAGTTCTTGTGGCGTTTTTGTGACAGCATGACGTCAACACAGCTGCGTGCATCAGCTTGCGACTCATTACCCGTCATCTCCACTTCCCAACTTAGGCCACCATGAATATTCCAAGCACGATCTCATCAAGAGTAATAGCCTTAATTAGTAAGTCGAACCAATGCGCGCTATCGGAGACGTTCAGCCCCCACCCCCACCCCCACCACGCTGCACTATTTTTAGTGCCGGGGCAGCAGACGGACAGTGCCCTTTCGTTATGAGCGCGACAAGACATACAGCGTTGTGTCATGGAGTCGCTGATGACCTCCCCTCTCCCCCCTTCACCTTCCAGCCCCCTCTCCCTCTGATCACCATGACAGTCTGACAGTGCTGATGACCTCCCCTCTCCCCCCTTCACCTTCCAGCCCCCTCTCCCTCTGATCACCATGACAGTCTGACAGTGCTGATGACCTCCCTCCCTCTCCCCCCCCCCCCCTTCTTCACCTTCCAGCCCCCTCTCCCTCTGATCAGCATGACAGTCTGACAGTGCTGATGACCTCCTCTCTCTCCCCCTTCACCTTCCAGCCCCCTCTCCCTCTGATCAGCATGACAGTCTGACAGTGCTGATGACCTCCTCTCTCCCCCCTTCACCTTCCAGCCCCCTCTCCCTCTGATCACCATGACAGTCTGACAGTGCTGATGACCTCCTCTCTCCCCCCTTCACCTTCCAGCCCCCTCTCCCTCTGATCAGCATGACAGTCTGACAGTGCTGATGACCTCCTCTCTCCCCCCTTCACCTTCCAGCCCCCTCTCCCTCTGATCACCATGACAGTCTGGAAGTGCTGATGACCTCCTCTCTCCCCCCTTCACCTTCCAGCCCCCTCTCCCTCTGATCACCATGACAGTCTGACAGTGCTGATGACCTCCTCTCTCCCCCCTTCACCTTCCAGCCCCCTCTCCCTCTGATCACCATGACAGTCTGACAGTGCTGATGACCTCCTCTCTCCCCCCTTCACCTTCCAGCCCCCTCTCCCTCTGATCACCATGACAGTCTGACAGTGCTGATGACCTCCTCTCTCCCCCCTTCACCTTCCAGCCCCCTCTCCCTCTGATCACCATGACAGTCTGACAGTGCTGATGACCTCCTCTCTCCCCCCTTCACCTTCCAGCCCCCTCTCCCTCTGATCACCATGACAGTCTGACAGTGCTGATGACCTCCTCTCTCCCCCCTTCACCTTCCAGCCCCCTCTCCCTCTGATCACCATGACAGTCTGACAGTGCTGATGACCTCCTCTCTCCCCCCTTCACCTTCCAGCCCCCTCCCCCTCTGATCAGCATGACAGTCTGGCAGTGCTGATGACCTCCTCTC
>CM065720.1:1043258-1060758 GCA_033310375.1 Conus canariensis
AGCTTGTGGCAATTCTTTAAAAACAAAACCGTGTCCTTCTTGGTAATCAATGTCATTTTTGAAAGTGTCTAGAATTCTTAATAAATGTCTGGTGTTCTGCAAGACGTGTGATGATCTAAGCCATTTAAAAATAAATCTTGCTAAATGTTATGATCTTGTGACGGTCTGAGTCTACAACTGAGGAGGGTAAATGTTATGATCTTGTGACAGTTTGAGTCTACAACTGAGGGTAAATGTTATGATCTGGTGACAGTTTGAGTCTACAACTGAGGAGGGTAAATGTTATGATCTTGTGACAGTTTGAGTCTACAACTGAGGGTAAATGTTATGATCTCGTGACAGTTTAAGTCTACAACTGAGGGTAAATGTTATGATCTTGTGACAGTTTGAGTCTACAACTGAGGGTAAATGTTATGATCTTGTGACAGTTTGAGTCTACAACTGAGGGTAAATGTTATGATCTTGTGACAGTTTGAGTCTACAACTGAGGGTAAACCTTTAAGTGATCATGGCAGTGATGAACACGGCTGATGGGAGGGAGGGGGAGGGGGGAGCTGAAAAGAGAGACAAGGGGGAGGGGAGCAGACCTTATCCTTCTTCACACTCTTCATAAAAATGACAAGAATAGGGGTGGGTCTGAGAGAAGTTTTCAAAGCCACTTGATTCCATAAATTCAGTGTGGCAGCAGACAGCAAAGGTGATAGGGGGAGGGGGAAGGGCAGGGAATGAGAGAGATAGGAGAAAGGAAATGGTGGAGGGGGGAGGGGGGAGGGCAAGGAATGAGAGATAGGAGAAGAAAGGAAATGGTGGAGGGGAAGGGGGGAGGGGGAAGGGCAGGGAATAAGAGAGACAGGAGAAGAAAGGAAATGGCGGAGGGGGAGGGGGGAGGGGGAAGGGCAGGGAATGAGAGAGACAGGAAATGAAAGGAAATGGTGGAGGGGGAGGGGGGACGGCAGGGAATGAGAGAGATAGGAGAAGAAAGGAAATGGTGGAGGGGGAGGGGGAAGGGCAGGGAATGAGAGAGATAGGAGAAGAAAGGAAATGGTGGAGGGGGAGCGGGGACGGCAGGGAATGAGAGAGATAGGAGAAGAAAGGAAATGGTGGAGGGGGGAGGGGGAAGGGGGCAGGGCAGGGAATGAGAGAGATAGGAGAAGAAAGGAAATGGTGGAGGGGGGAGGGGGAGGGGGCACGGCAGGGAATGAGAGAGAAAGGAGAAGAAAGGAAATGGTGGAGGGGGAGGGGGGACGGCAGGGAATGAGAGAGATAGGAGAAGAAAGGAAATGGTGGAGGGGGAGGGGGGACGGCAGGGAATGAGAGAGATAGGAGAAGAAAGGAAATGGTGGAGGGGGAGGGGGGACGGCAGGGAATGAGAGAGATAGGAGAAGAAAGGAAATGGTGGAGGGGGAGGGGGAACGGCAGGGAATGAGAGAGATAGGAGAAGAAAGGAAATGGTGGAGGGGGAGGGGGAAGGGCAGGGAATGAGAGAGATAGGAGAAGAAAGGAAATGGTGGAGGGGGAGGGGGGACGGCAGGGAATGAGAGAGATAGGAGAAGAAAGGAAATGGTGGAGTGGGTGGGGGGAGGGCAGGGAATGAGAGAGATAGGAGAAGAAAGGAAATGGTGGAGGGGGTGGGGGGAGGGCAGGGAATGAGAGAGATAGGAGAAGAAAGGAAATGGTGGAGGGGGGAGGGGGAAGGGGGGAGGGCAGGGAATGAGAGAGATAGGAGAAGAAAGGAAATGGTGGAGGGGGAGGGGGAAGGGCAGGGAATGAGAGAGATAGGAGAAGAAAGGAAATGGTGGAGGGGGTGGGGGGAGGGGGAAGGGCAGGGAATGAGAGAGATAGGAGAAGAAAGGAAATGGTGGAGGGGGAGGGGGAAGGGCAGGGAATGAGAGAGATAGGAGAAGAAAGGAAATGGTGGAGGGGGTGGGGGAGGGCAGGGAATGAGAGAGATAGGAGAAGAAAGGAAATGGTGGAGGGGGTGGGGGAGGGCAAGGAATGAGAGAGATAGGAGAAGAAAGGAAATGGTGGAGGGGGAGGGGGAAGGGCAGGGAATGAGAGAGATAGGAGAAGAAAGGAAATGGGGGAGGGGGAGGGGGGAGGGGGAAGGGCAGGGAATGAGAGAGATAGGAGAAGAAAGGAAATGGTGGAGGGGGGGAGGGGGAGGGGGCACGGCAGGGAATGAGAGAGAGAGGAGAAGAAAGGAAATGGTGGAGGGGGAGGGGGGACGCAGGGAATGAGAGAGAGAGGAGAAGAAAGGAAATGGTGGAGGGGGGGAGGGGGAGGGGGCACGGCAGCGAATGAGAGAGAGAGGAGAAGAAAGGAAATGGTGGAGGGGGAGGGGGGACGCAGGGAATGAGAGAGAGAGGAGAAGAAAGGAAATGGTGGAGGGGGAAGGGGGGAGGGGGAAGGGCAGGGAATGAGAGAGATAGGAGAAGAAAGGAAATGGGGGAGGGGGAAGGGGGAAGGGCAGGGAATGAGAGATAGGAGAAGAAGGAAATGGTGGAGGGGGGGGAGGGGGAGGAGGGAGGGCAGGGAATGAGAGAGATAGGAGAAGAAAGGAAATGGTGGAGGGGGAGGGGGAGAGGGCAGGGAATGAGATAGGAGAAGAAAGGAAATGGGGAGGGGGGGGGGGGAGGGCAGGAATGGAGATAGAGAAGAAGGAAATGGTGGAGGGGGAGGGGGAGGGAGGGAGGGATGAGAGAGAAGGAGAAGAAAGGAAATGGGGAGGGGGGAGGGGGAGGGGGGAGGGCAGGGAATGAGAGAGATAGGAGAGAAAGGAAATGGTGGAGGGGGGGGGGAGGGCAGGGAATGAGAGAGTAGGAAGATTAGAGAAATGGTGGAGGGGGAGGGGGAGGGGGAAGGGATGCGAATGAGAGAGATAGGGAAGAAAGGAAATGGTGGAGGGGAGGAAGGGAGAGCTGGCAGGAATGAGGATAGAGTAGAAAGAAAGTAGGAGTGGTGAGGAGACAGGGAAGATAGGAGAGAAAGGTAGGGCGGGTTGGGGGAGCAGGGCAAGAGAGAGATAGGAGAAGAAAGGAAATGGTGGAGGGGGAGGGGGAGGAAGGGCAGGGAATGAGAGAGATAGGAGAAGAAGGAAATGGGGGAGGGGGAGGGGGGAGGGGGAAGGGCAGGGAATGAGAGAGATAGGAGAAGAAAGGAAATGGTGGAGGGGGAGGGGGGAGGGGGAAGGGCAGGGAATGAGAGAGATAGAAGAAAGGAAATGGGGGAGGGGGAGGGGGGAGGGGGAAGGGCAGGGAATGAGATAGGAGAAGAAAGGAAATGGGGGAAGGGGAGGGGGGAGGGGGAAGGGCAGGGAATGAGATAGGAGAAGAAAGGAAATGGGGGAAGGGGAGGGGGGAGGGGGGAAGGGCAGGGAATGAGAGAGATAGAAGAAAGGAAATGGGGGAGGGGGAGGGGGAAGGGCAGGGAATGAGAGAGATAGAAGAAAGGAAATGGGGGAGGGGGGAGGGGGGAGGGGGAAGGGCAGGGAATGGAGAGAGATAGGAGAAGAAAGGAAATGGGGGGAGGGGGAGGGGGGAAGGGCAGGGAATGAGATAGGAGAAGAAAGGAAATGGGGGAGGGGGAGGGGGGGAGGGCAGGGAATGAGATAGAAGAAAGGAAATGGGTGGAGGGGGAGGGGGAAGGGGGGAGGGGGAAGGGGGAAGGGACAGGGAATTAGAGAGATAGGAGAAGAAAGGAAATGCTGGAGGGGGAGGGGGGAGGGCAGGGAATGAGAGAGACAGAAGAAAGGAAATGGCGCAGGGGGGAGGGGGAGGAGTAACCTTAACCAACTAGGGAATGGGGAAGCAGAGATGGGGTAAACAAATAAACAAATTTATAAACAACCACCTGCACATGCTCTCCAACATCCAGTGGAAAAACAATTGCTGAGCTGATGACAGAGTTTGCCAGACTCTGCCTTTTCCTTGCCTTTTTTTCTGGCAATGAACCCTCACACCTCCTCCCTGAAAACAGTTTCAGAGCACTTTGAGAGAGACCAGGCTATAGAATGGAACAAAAGGTATTGGCTAGGGTATGGCGGCAGAAGCAGAGGTTTCCAGAATACTCCTGGCTACCCCCTCCTTCCACCCCACTTCCATCCTCAGCCTCTGCTCTTAAATGATAACTTATCAAAATAATACACTGAGAGAAAGTTCATATATCTATCAGCTGATATGTATTTCTGGGTTTATTCACAGGCAGATGAACCAGACACACTGGCTGACAGGTTGCTATGCATTTCTGGGTTTATTCACAGGCAGATGAACCAGACACACTGGCTGACAGGTTGCTATGTATTTCTGGGTTTATTCACAGGCAGATGAACCAGACACACTGGCTGACAGGTTGCTATGTATTTCCGGGTTTATTCACAGGCAGATGAACCAGACACACTGGCTGACAGGTTGCTATGTATTTCCGGGTTTATTCACAGGCAGATGAACCAGACACACTGGCTGACAGGTTGCTATGTATTTCTGGGTTTATTCACAGGCAGATGAACCAGACACACTGGCTGACAGGTTGCTATGTATTTCCGGGTTTATTCACAGGCAGATGAACCAGACACACTGGCTGACAGGTTGCTATGTATTTCTGGGTTTATTCACAGGCAGATGAACCAGACACACTGGCTGACAGGTTGCTATGTATTTCTGGGTTTATTCACAGGCAGATGAACCAGACACACTGACTGACAGGTTGCTATGTATTTCCGTGTTTATTCACAGGCATATGAACCAGACACACTGGCTGACAGACAGCAAACTTTGCTTCATGAGGAGAATGGTTGCCAAACTGATTTCAATTTGTGTTGATCTTACCTCAGTACCTTAGAATTAAATCACTTATAAATGACTTTCTATCCATACTTTTTGGTGCTGTCTTCCACATTTGTTTTTTAAAACCAAATAGAAATGTACACCAAACAATTAAACAGACTATATTCAGGTTTTTAGTCACACATGACACAAATTTTACATATTTTGCATTGTTATGATGAACACAACAAATGTAACTCATACATCTACAATGACCTTTACACACACACACACACACACACACACACACACACACACACACACACACACACACATACACACACACACATTCCTCACTGATGTACTAGGGTATTACAAACCACTAGGACCCCCTTTCCTCCTCCTGTTCCCCGACTTCCACTCATAAAGTATTCACGACTGTCTAGGAAACTGGGAAAGACAGATCACTCCCAGAGGACCCAATGGAGAAAGGTGAAGGTGAGGTACTACACATGAATGAACTTCTGATAACAAACCAAGGTATTGCATAAGCTTTTGTTTTATTTTTTTGTATCTTAAGATATTTTTTTTTTCAAGACTGTACTTGTGCCTTGTACAGTGCACACTATTCATCATTCAATTGCAAAATACCTGTGTTCTGTAACAGATTGCAAAGTGCATGTGTTTTATAAGACTAGGGTGCAAACTGCCACTGATTTTTGACAGACTGCAAAATGTCTTACAACAAACTGCAAACTACCCATGTTGTATGACAACCTGCAAATTGCCTACAGGTGTTTTATGATAAACTGCAAATTGCCTACAGGTGTTTTATGATAAACTGCAAATTGCCTACAGGTGTTTTATGATAAACTGCAAATTGCCTACAGGCGTTTTATGATAAACTGCAAATTGCCTACAGGTGTTTTATGATAAACTGCAAATTGCCTACTGGTGTTTTATGATAAACTGCAAATTGCCTACAGGCGTTTTATGATAAACTGCAAATTACCCACAGGTGCTTTATGATAAACTGCAAAATGCATGTGTTCTGGGACAGAATGCAAACTGTCTCACAACAAACTTGCAAATTGTGCTTTGAGATCATCAGCAAACTGTGTTTTTGGACAGACTGCAAGTTGTTGAATGGCAAACTCCAAATTGCCTGCATTTAATGACACACAGCAAACTGTTTTATGACCAACTGCAAATTGGTTGTGTTTAATGACACACAGCAAACTGTTTTATGACCAACTGCAAATTGGTAAGTGTTTAATGACACACAGCAAACTGTTTTATGACCAACTGCAAACTGGTTGTGTTTAATGACACACAGCAAACTGTTTTATGACAACTGCAAATTGGTAAGTGTTTAATGACACACAGCAAACTGTTTTATGACCAACTGCAAACTGGTTGTGTTTAATGACACACAGCAAACTGTTTTATGACCAACTGCAAATTGGTAAGTGTTAAATGACACACAGCAAACTGTTTTATGACCAACTGCAAACTGGTTGTGTTTAATGACACACAGCAAACTGTTTTATGACCAACTGCAAATTGGTAAGTGTTTAATGACACACAGCAAACTCTTTTATGACCAACTGCAAATTGGTAAGTGTTTAATGACACTTGGCAGACTGCAGAATGTCAGTGTTTTGAAACAAACTGCAAACTGCTCTTGTCTTCTTGTACTGTAAGGTTGCTCACTCTTGACTGCCTCTCATCTTCAACAGGCATTTTATTTAAATTGATGAAAATGTCCAATGTTTCAGACTGCCTCTTGTTTCTTCTCTCAGCTGCTTGTCTTTAATCTCATTCTGCATTTATATATATTCATTGCCTTTTCCTTCTCTTTCTTCTAATTGCAGACTGAAAATTGCCTGTATTTTCCTTGCAGACTGACAACTACCTGTGATTTTATTACAGACTGGTAATGCCTGAACTTTACTACAGACAACAAAGTGCCTGTGTTGTGCTGACTGAAAAATGCCTGTGATTTATGACTGACTGGAACTGCCTGCGATTTATTACGGACTGCAAATTGCCTCTGTTTCATCACAGACAGCAAAATGCCCCTGTTTCATTGATGAGCACAGATTGTGTGGATTTGTTTTCATAACCTACACTGCAAATTGCCTCTGTTTGATTACAGTCTGCAAAACACCAGAAGACTGGAGAATGCACTGTTCTATTACAGCCTGCACATCACCTGTTCTGTTATGGAATGCAGATTGCCTCTGTTTTGTTATAGACTGCTGACTGTTTTAAATTTCACTTTATTACATTACAGGCTGCAAACTACACATTTCATCACAAACCACAAACTGCCTGTGTTGAATTCACTATGGAGTGCAAATTGACTGTTTTATTCAAAAAGAAAACTGTCCCACAACATCTTTCATTTTCAATCTGCATTTCATTAGCATTTCAAAATATCAAAATAATTGCATATCTTATTGTTTTATACTTTCAAACTGTTCATATTCTAAATGTGTTAACAATGACAGCCACAGACACAAAACTAGCTTTGGTTTTGCTACTTTTTTTATGACATCACTTAATTCTACTTAACTTATAGAGCAACATTTTGTATGCAACTGGGAAAAAATCAGAACTTGTATGATTTAAACATCATGTGAATAAGATGCATTCCTATAAATTAATATGGCTAAATCCCCCAAGTTGCAGATTTTTCTTTTTGGTCACAACACCATTGCAAAGTAACAAAAGAAGAAACAAAACTCACATTTTTGTGCTTGCTTTCTAAGTGATATGACACAATTTACAGTTTGCACCTAATGTGGACTGAAAGTGAAACAGCGAAACTGAAAACAAAATGCCTTTCCTTGA
The DNA here is from genome assembly GCA_033310375.1 of Conus canariensis. Classification (NCBI taxonomy): domain Eukaryota; kingdom Metazoa; phylum Mollusca; class Gastropoda; order Neogastropoda; family Conidae; genus Conus; species Conus canariensis. The sequence goes on from CM065720.1 coordinate 1,050,875, forward strand.
ATGTCAAGTGTGTGTGTGTGTGTGTGTGTGTGTGTGTGTGTGTGTGTGTGTGTTTTGTGTGTGTGAGAGAGAGAGAGAGAGACTTGAGAGAGAGAGAGAGAGAGAGAGTGGTTTCTTTTGTGTAAGTCAGTGTGAGTGTGTGTGTGTGTGTGTGTGTGTGTGTGTGTGTGTGTGTCTGTGTGTCTGTGTGTGTGTGTGTGTGTCTGTGTGTGTGTGTGTCTGTGTGTGTGTGTGTGTGTGTGTGTGTGTGTTTATCCATTTGCATCTGTGTGTTTATCCATATGTGTGTGTGTGTGTGTGTGTGTGTGTGTGTGTGTGTGTGTCTGTGTGTGTCTGTGTGTGGGTGTGTGTGAGAGAGAGAGAGAGAGAGAGAGAGAGAGAGAGTGGTTTCTTTATTCATGTAAGTCAGTGTGTGTGTGTGTGTGGTGTGTGTGTGTGTGTGTGTGTGTGTGTGTGTGTGTGGTGTGTGTTTATCCATTTGTGTGTGTGTGTGTGTGTGTTTATCCATATATATGTGTGTGTATGTGTGTGTGTGGGTGTGGGTGTGGGTATGTGTTCACGTGTTAACATGTCACTATAGTCAGTAAGAAAGAGAGAGAGCGTGAGAGAAAGAGAGAGAGAGAGAGAGAGAGAGAGAGAGAGAGAGAGTGTGTGTATATGTGTGTGTGTGTGTGTGTGTGTGTGTGTGTGTGTGTGTATGTGTGTTTGCATCATAACGAAGTGTGGATGAAATTCACATTCCCATGATTCACGATCATCCTTTGTTTAAAACTTAAGGAAGAGGATAACGAAAAAGGAAAGATGAAAAAATAATCAAGTACTACAGAAGAACATGATTATCATCATCATTTAAATCATGATTTGACTGTAAAGAAAACTGGATCTCGCATTCTCCTTCAACTCACTGTTCCTCCTTGTACTGGGTTATATTAACACTAAGTTTTCTTTATGTCAACATTTTATACACACACACACTTAGCTCACCCAGGACTCACACAACATGCACACTCACTGATTTTAGTGATTACAAACTATAACCAGCCAGCCAGCCATCAAGCCAGCCACACACACACACACACACACACACACACACACACACACACACACACCATGTGCATACATGCATGCATGCACGTGCACACACACACACACACATACACACACACAACACCACACACATGAGTGAGAACACACAAACACTTCACTGTATAATGAAAGCACACAGACCTGTAGATGATGAGCAATATTCTTACCTTCCACATCCTCTCCTTCTTCCACGTCATACTTGTCTTTCAGTTTGGCATAGGAAGCATCTGAAATGTGCACCATGCCGGGGCGTCCTGTGGACTCCATGATGTTGGCCAGGGTTACATCATTAGACCACACATCAAACTTGAACCTCCTTGTCCCGACTATTCCGCACAGCACGGTACCCGTGTGCACGCCTACTCGCATGTTGACTGACTCGTTGTTGTCCTCGTCAAACTCCTTGATGGCTTTGATCATGCCCAGGCCCATCTTGACACAGCATTCAGCATGATCTGGCTGAGGTTCAGGGCATCCAGCAACGCAGTAGTAGCAATCCCCCAGCGTGCTGATTTTCTCACATTTGGCCTCCATGCAGAGCTTGTCAAAGCGGCCAAAGAGGTCATTCAGAAGGCCCACCAAATGCTCTGCAGTCTTGTTTGAGGACATCTTCGTGAAGCCAACGATGTCCGCGAAGAGGATGCTGACATTATCCATCTGATTCATGTTGAAGGACCGGAAGATGATCTCACCCTTTTCCCGTTTGCTCTTGGATCTTTTCTTCCTCCCATCTCCCATCTCATCATCATCATCTTTCTCTCGATCAGGACGAGCTTTGCGAACAGCCTCAGCCACAGAAGGAGGCATGAGAGAGTGAATCATGTTCTCTTTGAGTTGTTTCTCAATGTTCAGATCACGTCGTGCCATCACAGACTGGCCGACCTTCCAGAAGTTGCTGCGGTGTCGCACTTGAGTGATGATAAAGATGTGAATGCCCAGCATATGAAGGCAAAGATGCAGTAATATTTTGCTTATAATAAAATTGGTGCCTCTCATTTCTTTATACCTGTAAGCCACGAGGGCCTCATAGGCTACAGAATACAACACCCCAAGAGGAACAGACACAAACAGAGGCATGGGGATGAAGGTGTAGAACAGCAAGAGAATCTCAAAGGATCCGGCAAATGTTCCAACAGGTGAAATGTCCGATTCCTCAAAGGAGAAGGAAGCCAGGAGCAAGCCACAGAGCAAAAAGGACAGACACAAAGAGGTGGGTAACGTGAACCGCTCGTACGCTTCAAACCTGGTGAAAATCACTATCAGGATGGAAATGCCAGCCAGGGTGAGGGAGCCAGCCATAAAGTAGGGCCATCCCGAAGACAGCTGAGCTCCTCCAAAGAACACAGCCCAGGCTACACAGGCCAGGATGATGTAGATGACCGCATACTGGAACCGGCGGCGGGTGTGCGGAAAGTAGTGTCGCAGGAGTTCTCTCTCTAAAATCGGGGAATCGAACTTGGGATTCCACCAACTTCCAGACGCTCTCTCGAACAATACCAGTGCCCTGCGTCTGCGATGTCCTACTGTTTTGCCCTTGGCCCTATTTTTGGCTGGGGACTTCAGTTCCACGTGAACAGAATCGGCGTTGGCACCTTCATAATGCACCACACTGTTCTCCTCAACTCCTTGACTGGCCATATTGACGAAGGGCTGGAAATCAAATCAAAGAAGTTGGGGAGAATGGCCCCCAAAAAGTTCGGAAGATTTCGAGAGCTGAATGAGGGCAAAGCAGACGACAAAAGCAAGGGGAAATAATGCCAGTGCACACGCGCACAGAGAACAGTTTTATGCTCCGGTAGCAGACGGTAGTATGTCCTACGTTTTTACCACTTCAGACATTGCACAGTCCCTCTGACACACCAGTAACACGCGTACAGTAGATGCCTACACAGCTGCCACCCCCATAGTCCAGCCTGTCGGGGGGAAAAACAGTGGCGGTGGTGGTGCAACAGCTGACGCTCTGTCCGTTCGTTTTTCCACTTCTCAGATGCATGCTATTGCTGCCTCTGGCCGACTTCCCCTCCAACAAGCCTGGGCGTCGAGTGGTGCTCGGCTGCCCGCCTCGGCAAACTCTTTTTTCACTCCTTACCTGCCTCGCGTAATTCTACACTCTTTCAGTCGTGCATGTCTGCTAAGCCACCGCCGCTCACTTGCCAGAGCCGACGAAGCGAACACTGTTCTGTTTTTACACTCAGGATCGAGGCAAGCCCTGTCCGTGCAACACGCAGCAGACTGCTGGAGAAGGAAGTGTGTGTGCTTGCGTGGTTTGTCTCCCCCTTGCCGTGGAGTAAGCGAATGCGCGCGTGCGCGCGCTCGGTGAGTGCGTCTGTAGTAGTAGGCTATGCTGTTTTGTGGCGCCGTGTGCTTCTCCCCCCGTTGGCTCTCTTTGCTCGACGCGCGCATCTTTGAAAACGGCGACTGCGTTGTCAACCGTGTCAACAACTATATATCGGTGGGCCTGTTGTTAACTTAGGTCGGTGAATTTGGTACTGAACGTCAGTATCTCGATTCAACACCCAGCGGTCGCATGAAGTTAGTGGCAACTTTCATTCGGTAACGAGCGTGCGCAAAATGCAGTTCTCATCTCGGAGTGAGCGGGTGCTTCGTAAACTTACCATCTAAAATGGCGGAGCGCGTACATGCTCTGCGCGTATGGTATCGATAAATAAAATGATTGAACAATAGATGCTGGTTTTGTTTGGGGGGTTTAGATTATTCAATGTGAGCTCTTATCGATAAATAAAATAATTGAACAATAGATGCTGGTTTTGTTTTGGGGGGTTAGATTGTTCAATGTGAGTTCTGACGTGCGCTAACACAACATAAAGGACAACATGAGTGCGCACACGCGCGCGTACACACATACACACACACTGACATACACACTCAAATTACACACACGCGCGCGCGCGTGTATACACATACACACACACTGACACACTCAAATAACATGCGCGCGCGCGCGCGCGCGCACACACACACACACACACACACACACACACACACACACACACACACACACACTGTATGAGAGGGTAAGAATCAATCCATGGAAAATCAGATGGGTGTACACAGTATTCCGTCTCTATTCAGACATGGTTGTTATATAAATAATCAGATGGGTGTACACAGTATTCCGCCTCTATTCAGACATGGTTGTTATATAAATAATCAGATGGGTGTACACAGTATTCCGTCTCCATTCAGACATGGTTGTTACATAAATACGTCGTGTTCAAACAATCTCTGAAGAGACAGAGAATGGAATAATGCGGCTGTATGTAGGCCTGACTGCCGGTGCAGTGGACGGCAAGGCCTACACTAGACTACTCTTCACTTTTGAAATGTGTCACTTCAAACATCAGCAATGAAATACTGCGCGCGCGTGCGTACACATGTTATGTGTGTGTAGGAGGGGGGACGGGGGAGGGCCAGGAAGGGACGTGGGTTTGAGGACGAATATGGGGAAAGGACTCTGTGGAAAAGGTGCGGTTTTCGCTGAAGGATAAAACTATGGGAGCACTTTATCTTCAAAATCGCTAATCTCATGTGAAAACACTTATCATGACGAACAAAATAGACGTTATGTGTGATCACTACAGATTTGGCAGGAAAACGGCGACTTATCACGTAAAAACCAACACCACAAAAGGGAAAATCAGGACTCCAAAAGCACCCGCAACATTCTTCACGGCAGGAGGTAGCAAATCATGGCCAAGAACAACAGTGCCACTCGGAACATGCAGGCAGAGTCTGCTGGACGGGGCAGATGACTGGGAGTGCACTGCAGACCTCCCAGAATGGAAGAGTCACCCAGAGATCATCAGCAAGAGTGGCATGAGACCAGACATAGTAGTCCACTCTCAGTCAACCAAGCAGCTGATCATGATCGAGCTCACGGTGCCATATGAGAACAGAATGGAGGCAGCTCAAATCTACAAGACTGAAAAGTATGCTGATCTGGCAAACAGCCTGAGGAGAGAAGGCTGTCAGGTCAAAGTCCTCACTGCAGAAATTGGAGCTAAGGGGTTTGTAGGAACGTCTGCATACAGCCTCATGAAACAGCTCTCTGTTGCAGGGAGGGAAAAAACCAGAGCCCTGAAAGCAATGGCAGAAGCGGCAGAGAGGTGTTCAAGCTGGATCTGGTCAAGGAGGAACAAAAGTGAACTTCATAAGGCTTAAATTTCCCTACAAATATCAGGGGCTCCAGTGGCTCAGTGGTTAGAGTGCGAGTCATTAAGTGGAAAATGAGCATGTCCAGAGGGTCATGGGTTCGAATCCCAGCCATGACTCGGATGGGAAAAAAAGGGGCAGCAGAGGGACATCCGGAGTCATGAACCGGGTGTGGCCCAACCCCCTAGAGTGTCAGGAGATAAGGGCCGAAACACTTGCTTGAAGGGGGCTTCTCTTCTGAGGACTCTCTGCTGCCACGCTCTCCACGAGTTTCTTTCTACTAAAAAGAGGTATCGTGTGGAAACACCTAATTATCACAAGAAAATCATTTTCTCGGAAAGAAAACACCTCATTATCATAAGAAACAGTTATTTGCACGCGGAAACACACAGTTTTCACAAAAATCTGTCATTTTCACATGAAAACACCCACTTATCAAGAAACAGTTATCTTCACGTGGAAACACGAAGTCATCACAAAAATCTGTCATTTTCACATGAAAACACATACTTATCAAGAACCAGTTATCTTCACGTGGAAACACGAAGTCATCACAAAAATCTGTCGTTTTCACATGAAAACACACACTTATCAAGAAACAGTTATCTTCACGTGGAAACACGAAGTCATCACAAAAATCTGTCGTTTTCACATGAAAACACACACTTATCAAGAAACAGTTATCTTCACGTGGAAACACGAAGTCATCACAAAAATCTGTCATTTTCACATGAAAACACCCACTTATCAAGAACCAGTTATCTTCACATGGAAACACGAAGTCATCACAGGAAAGAGTTATTTTAACTTGAAACGGCTAATACACAAGAGACAAACGGCTAATTGCACAAGAAGCGGTATTTTCAGGTGAAAACGCCAATCATCAGAAGAAAAACTGATTTTCACGTGAAGAAGAGCTAATCATCACAACAGCCAGCCATTTTCATGTGAAAACACCTCATTATCAAAGAGACAGTTATTTTCATGTGAAAAAAATTATCACAAGAGACAGTTATTTAATGTGAAAACACCTAATTATCACAAAAGACTCTCAATTTCACGTAAGAACACATGATTATAACAAGAAATATTCATTTTGAGGCAGTAAAGCTAATTATCAAAGAAAGATTTATCTCCACGTGAAAACAACTGAATTTTTCCCAAGTAATCGTCATTTTCACATGAAAATGGGTAATTATCACAAGAAACAGTTTTGACTTGAAAACAGCTGATTATCACAAGAAACAGTTATTTTCACTTGAAAATGGCTAATTATCATTGTCCCCGACATGTTATACTATTTGCATAATGTCTTTAGTTTTTCAGCAACCTTTTTCCTCCCCACACTTTCGTTTGGTTTCCTTTACTACCCTTCACTGGCTGCTTTGGGGGTGCTATTGGATTCTTTTTTGCACCCTTGGTGGTGAGAACACCACGGTATTATGGACTGTGGTGTGTCTCTATTTGACGCCAGGAGCGCAGACACAACCAGCCGTGTCTCCCTGATGAGTTCCGATCCAGCGGACGAAAGGCCTCGGAGCAGACAATACAAATATATCTGCCTTCAAAAGGGATTACGATGGTTCCCTTATGCAGCTAGTGAAGAGTTTTCATATCTGTAATATATTTTCTTAATTTCATGTTCCCTCCTTAAGTCCAAATCTTTGACAAGTCATTACTATGAAGACAGTTGAGTTGTTGGCCTGCGCTTGTTTTTTCCCCCACTATTAGATTGTTCGTCTATGTATTTGTCTGACTTTATTCAAGTTTAAAAGGCTGTGCCAGTCTTGAATAAAAGTTACTCTGTGTTAGGTTTTCTTATGGGAGCAAAAGTTACCCCACTTGTTTATTGTTTACTGTTCCCTGCCTCATTTCATTTCCAATTTTGGCTAATTATCAGGTAATGATGGATGACCTTTAATGACGTGATACCTATTTTTCATGTGAAATAACTATTTTTAGTAGCTAATTATCGAGTTAAACCAGAACTTTAGAAAGAACAAAGAAGAAAAAAAGAAGACCAATAACAAGAAGAAGAACGAGAACGAGAGGAAGAAAGAAAGATGGAAGTAAAAACACGAAAACAAACAACACCAAAAATCACGAAAACAAACAACACCAAAAATCACGAAAACAAACAACACCAAAAATCACAAAAACAAACAACACCAAAAACCACGAAAACAAACAACACCCAAGCAAAAAGGGAGCCAGTAAAAACACAAACGAAGACAAAAACAACTTCAGGAACGGACAGAAATTTGAAAATAAAAGAAAGAGAAAAAAAGAAAGAAAGGAAAGAAGAGAGGAAGATGAGAAAGAAATAAAGATACTCATCGCGTCAAAATACCTGTAACGTCATGTTAACATTTTTTTTTCGTGAAAATAACTGTTATTAGTACATAATTATACGTAAAAACAGAACCCTAGAAAGAAAGAGTGAGAAGGAAAAAAGACGGAAAGTCAAAAAGGTGACATGAAACAAAAAGGAAGGAAAGGAAGAAAGAAACGAAGACAACAAAGAATTCAGGAAAGATAGCAACAAAAACAAAAAGACAGAAACAAAAACAAACAAACAAACAACAAAAGAGAAAGAGAAGGAAGAAATAAGTATGTGTGTGTGTGTGTGGTGGGGGGGGGGGGGGGGGGGGGGAATAAAGGAAAGAAAAGCAACAACACTTAGAAAGGAAGAATGAAGAAGATGAAAAAAAAAAGAGTAAGCAAGGAAAGAAATAAAGATGGAGAGAAAGAAAAGAAGGAAAAGGGAAGAGACTCTGGAGAAAGAATGGGAAAAAAGAAGAAAAAAAAAAAAGACATATGCGAACATGTAAAGAGGAAGCAAGCAAAGGATAAGGTAAAACCAAATGAGAATAAGACAGAAACGAGTAAGTCAAAGCAAACATGAAAATACTGAGCCACCAAACGGGGAACAAACCAATTACAGATTGTTTCGTCATTTGTTTGTTCCTTCGTTTGGCCATTCAGTTGTTTCATTTTGGTTTTATGTTTCAGTTTCCGCCCACAGTCACTCCCTTTTGAAAACAAAAAGGAATTGAAGAGCAGAGAGGGAACGAAACGATGACGGAGGGGTTGTTGGCCTGCGCTTGTTTTCCCCCACTATTAGATTGTTCGTCTTTGTATTTGTCTGACTTTATTCAAGTTTAAAAGGCTGTGCCAGTCTTGAATAAAAGTTACTCTGTGTTAGGTTTTCTTATGGGAGCAAGAGTTATCCTACTTGTTTATTGTTTACTCTTCCCTCCCTCATTCTATTTTCACTCAAACACGGTAGAGAGAACCACTCAAACAAGGTAGAGAGAAATACAAACAAGGTAGAGAGAAGAACCACTCAAACACGGTAGAGAGAACCAATCAAACAAGGTAGAGAGAAATAACCACTCAAACAAGGTAGAGAGAAGAACCACTCAAACACGGTAGAGAGAACCAATCAAAAAAGGTAGAGAGAAATAACCACTCAAACAAGGTAGAGAGAATAACCACTCAAACAAGGTAGAGAGAAGAACCACTCAAACACGGTAGAGAGAACCTATCAAACAAGGTAGAGAGAAATAACCACTCAAACAAGGTAGAGAGAAAGAACCACTCAAACAAGGTAGAGAGAAAGAACCACTCAAACAAGGTAGAGAGAAGAACCACTCAAATAAGGTAGAGAGAAAGAACCACTCAAACAAGGTAGAGAGAAATAACCACTCAAATAAGGTAGAGAGAAGAACCACTCAAATAAGGTAAAGAGAAAGAACCACTCAAACAAGGTAGAGAGAAATAACCACTCAAATAAGGTAGAGAGAAGAACCACTCAAATAAGGTAGAGAGAAAGAATCACTCAAACACGGTAGAGAGAAGAACCACTCAAACACGGTAGAGAGAAAGAACCAATCAAACAAGGTAGAGAGAAGAACTACTCAAACAAGGTAGAGAGAAAGAACCACTCAAACAAGGCAGAGAAATAACCACTCAAACAAACAAGCAAACAGTTCAAACCATTTTGTTGTTATTATTATATTATTATTATTATATTGGGTATTTATATAGCGCCTATCCTCGGTCACAGACCAAGCTCTAAGCGCTTTATAATAAACACACTACCTCACTCACTCAACGGGCTGCCTACCCAGGTAGAGCCGGCCGAAGAGCAGCCTACTGGCGCTCATTCAGTCGTTTCCCGTACCATTCAAATATCAGTCACTCATTTTCATTTATCTCATTTATTCCTCCAGTTTCTCACAGAGGATGCATGCGATGTTTATACGTGTCCTCCATTTCCACCGGTACATGATGGCACACGATAACAGTAAGTGACAATTTTTGTGGCTTGGTAAGAAATACCAGGCGGCTATCTTCAATCTACATCAATTTTGCCAGGGCAGCGGGGAACCCCCATGCTCTTTTCGATTTTCAACTGCCGTGGGTTCTTTAACGTGTGCAGGGGGGCAGGAAGGCACACGGGTCCGACTCGCTTATAGTCCCCATCCGATGGACTTGACGTTCAGTTCGATTTGTCATTCAAGCTGGCTGTGATTAATAAATACCTTCATTACTTGTTTGAGTGATTTTGCGGTGTGTGTGTGTGTGTGTGTGTGTGTGTGTGTGTGTGTGTGTGTGTGTGT
>CM065720.1:1063258-1085758 GCA_033310375.1 Conus canariensis
TTGGTTTAGTTTCTTTGTTTCTTTGAAGGAAAATTAATGAAAGTCATGCTATGGAGTTTCATTTTTGGTCTGAAACTACGTGAGAGGGCTGTTCGTTCGTTCGTAGGTGAGATTAACGTCCTATTGGTCGGAGCCCCTTCAGGACCAGGTACACTCCTGTTGTCGCTAGCAGAAGTAGGAGGTAGGTCAGTTCCATGTGGGGGCCGTCGTATGTCTCTCTCCGAGCCCTGGTTCCATTTGAATTTCAGTTCAAATTCGGCTGTTGGTCGGCCGATGATGGGTGCATTTGACCTCTTTTCCCCAAACGAAAGGCTGTCTTCAGGACCACCAGGCGGCCTTCTTCGTGCTCGGGTGGCGATGGTCCTGTGCCGCGTGAGGCCGCTTCAAAGAGGGAGCAGGACGAATGTCGCTGGAGCGCTGCACGAGTCCCTAAAATTTGGCGGGCCACGCAGACTACGGCCGAGAGGGCAATTTTCCAGCCCAACCCCATAAGGAGTGCCCTCATGCCTGCCAGGCTCAGAGCACGGTATTCCGGGCCACGGTAATCGCAGTCAGGCTGCGCTCCATCGCCGATCGCCCCACATCTCCAAAAGCCGTCCCCCGGCGACACAGGCTAGACCCGCCGTCACCCATGTGACTAGAAGGATCGCTGCGCCGCCTGACACTGACCTCTCACATTAGTGTCCCTCAAAAGAGAGCTGCCACCTCTCCCTTGGCGTGCTCTGCTATGCCACACTGGCAGCGAACCAGACAGCTGTTATCAACGTTTCCTTTTATAATACATCCCAGTGCTAACCAGGCCACAGAGAGACAGTGAGCAAGATTGGTCAGGAAATGTGTGCCAGTTTCTTAGCGACGTATACATTGAATTGAGTAAGCTCGACTGTGCTGTTTCGGTCTTCTCATTTTGAGCTCATCTCACTCTACCGCTCTGGATAGGAGCTGGCGGGGGCCGAACATTTCTACAAATATATGACAAATGATACTCAAAACCAAACCCTCCCAGTCTGGAACTGGCCATAACTGCAATTGTACCGCGCTGGCTGCCAGGTATAGAGAGTTTATAATCCTTTCCAGACTGGAGCAAGAAAGGAAGGGTTTAAAGGCCTCATAAAGCGTCACGACTCCTGCAGAAATGAAACTCACGGGCATGTCCCGGCCACATCCAGCGAAGAGATGATTGAGTTATAGACGCGCACGACAAGACCAGAAAACTCACGGTCAAGTTTTAGCCACTTTGTTGATGAGTCTGAGAATGTTGCTGAAATGTTCTAACCAACACTGCGGGTGTCTGTCTCTCTCGGACCTGGTTGACACTAGCGTATATCATGAAAGGAAACTTAGAATATAGCTCTGCTTACTAGTCTCAAAGCAAAATTGCAGTCTCGTCATCATCTTCATCATCCCCATCCTGTATCATGATGAATAATCTTTTTAAGTCTCAGATGATGTGGCCTTTCATGCCCCATTCTTAGGGTGATCTCAGTTTCCCTTTGCTCTCCACGTCGACACCGGGGGTGAGTTGGGGGTCAAATAGTCTGTATCAGCAAACTCTTAGCAACTGGCGCTGGAGGGACGTGGTGGCGCGCTGTCCGCAGGAGGACGCTCAGTCAGGATAGCTCAGTGTAGGCACCACTGAACACTATCAAACTGACTCGTTAGCAGCGCAGTGTCTCCTCCGACAGTTTGGCCTTTGACGACTGCGGTGCTGGGGGCAAGACGGGACGAAACAGGATGGAGCTGCGTTTGAGGGATGCAGAATGAGATCGAAGAACGCCACTGAAGGGGGCACGGAGACAGCAACAGGAGACCAAAGAACGCCACTGAAGGGGGCACGGAGACAGCAACAGCAGCAACAACAACAACAACAACGACACAGTCTGTTCCGTGGCCATGCTGGTCTTGTCTGACCATCACTCTGGCAAAGGCCACGCAGCAAGAACAGCCTGAAGCTTTCCCTTTTCAACGAACCACGGTAGCCTCGATTAGTTTGTCCATGATGACGTTGCTTTAGTTGCCATCATTACTGAGCACTCTGGTACCAAGGAGATGGGAGCGTATTCTCGCTGGTAGCGCGGTTCATGTTGAAATGGGCCTAGGCTGTCAGTTCTAAAGTTCCTGTGTCAGAACCAAACGGGGACAGAAGGGGTGGGGGGTGGGGGTGGGGGTGGGGGGACAGGGGGCGCTGGCTTCCCAAATGAAAATATTAGAGGGGAGGGAGGGGGAGCTCAGATCTAGGCTGCCTTTTGCCCCCTCCTCCCCCCCCCTCATTAATTGGAGCCCCCCCCCAAAAATGGATGATATGGGTTGTGATGTGCCTCCCCCCTCCCCCTCCACTTTTACAGGAATTTGGAACATGAGGGAACATCACCCTTTAAAAATCAGGGAAGTAGGAGTCTGCGCTCACTCCCCCCCCCCTCTCTGCGATGTATGAAAATTTAGAAGATAAATCCCCTTCCCCCCTCCCCGGGTTTTATGAAATTTTATTTGGTTACGCTATGGATAATGAACGCCCCGCCCCCCTCCCCACCTCCCCCCATCCCCACCCCCACCCCCACCCCACCCCACCCCTGCTCCCCTGCTCTTGAAACAAAACTGGAAGACTGCAGTGATGTTAGTAGATGAAACTCTCTCCTAAACTTATAAAGCGGAAAAGGTAAAGTACCTGGATGATCACAATCTACACTTTGCATTGCATGTGTAGGGGGACGAAGATTACCTTTCTTAGTTTGATCTTAGTTTGTCATACACATACGTGGTTTTCATTTTGTTCGTTTTTTTTTTTCTTGAATTTCTTGTTTTGAACGTGTGTTCAACCCTGACAGCTTCTGAATTTGGATGAACCGTAAATATGACTACGAACACAGTTATTGTGTTTTTAACTCTGACATGGCCTCAGAAGCTGGCTTAGCCATAACCATATGAACATCCTGTACATGAACATCGACATTGTGTTTTCAACCCTGATGTGGCCTCTGAAGTTGGATAAGCCATAACCATAAAACATCATGTACATGAACACAAACACTGTGTTTTCAACCCTGACGTGGCCTCTGAGGCTGGGCGAGAGTGGGTAGACACTGTGCTCATGGAAACACCGTCACTAATTATCTCCCTTAGGAAACCTTACCTCACATAAAAACATCAGCGAGGACCTCCCTCAACTCATCACGTTGACAACAAGATCGACAGTAACAACAAATTCAGAGAAACAAGCTGGGAATGCGCACGCGCGCGCGCGCTCGCACACACACACACACACACACACACACACACACACACACACACACACACACACACACACACACACGCACACGCACGCACCCCCCCCCCCCCACACACACACATACCCCCCACCCCCCTCCACACACACACACACAGATATAATACAGGTGCGCTTTGCTGGTGCTACAAGTGCGTTCTTCCTAACTGACAATGAATGTAAGTCCCAGAGCTTTGACGACTACCAAGAGAAGACGGGGCGGGGGAAAACCTCTTCCACTGATTATTGCTTGGAGCATGTCCTCCGTGCCTCTGGGGTGGTCGCCCAGTGAGCAGACATGTCCTCCGTGCCTCTGGGGTGGTCGCCCAGTGAGCAGACATGTCCTCCGTGCCTCTGGGGTGGTCGCCCAGTGAGCAGACATGTCCTCCGTGCCTCTGGGGTGGTCGCCCAGTGAGCAGACATGTCTTCCGTGCCTCTGGGGTGGTCGCCCAATGTGCAGACATGTCCTCCGTGCCCCTGGGGTCGCCTAGTGAGCAGACATGTCCTCCGTGCCTCTGGGGTCGCCCTGTGAGCAGACATGTCCTCCGTGCCTCTGGGGTGGTCGCCCAGTAAGCAGACATGTCCTCCGTGCCTCTGGCGTGGTCGCCCAGTGAGCAGACATGTCCCTCCGTGCCTCTGGGGTGGTCGCCCAGTGAGCAGACATGTCCTCCGTGCCTCTGGGGTGGTCGCCCAGTAAGCAGACATGTCCTCCGTGCCTCTGGGGTGGTCGCCCAGTGAGCAGACATGTCCTCCGTGCCTCTGGGGTGGTCGCCCAGTGAGCAGACATGTCCTCCGTGCCTCTGGGGTGGTCGCCCAGTGAGCAGACATGTCCTCCGTGTCTCTGGGGTGGTCGCCCAGTGAGCAGACATGTCCTCCGTGCCCCTGGGGTCGCTCAGTGAGCAGACATGTCCTCCGTGCCTCTGGGGTCGCCCAGTGAGCAGACATGTCCTCCGTGCCTCTGGGGTGGTCGCCCAGTGAGCAGACATGTCCTCCGTGCCTCTGGGGTGGTCGCCCAGTGAGCAGACATGTCCTCCGTGCCTCTGGGGTGGTCGCCCAGTGAGCAGACATGTCCTCCGTGCCTCTGGGGTGGTCGCCCAGTGATGCAGACATGTCCTCCGTGCCCTGGGGTCGCCTCAGTGAGCAGACATGTCCTCCGTGCCTCTGGGGTCGCCCAGTGAGCAGACATGTCCTCCGTGCCTCTGGGGTGGTCGCCCAGTAGCAGACATGTCCTCCGTGCCTCTGGCGTGGTCGCCCAGTGAGCAGACATGTCCTCCGTGCCTCTGGGGTGGTCGCCAGTGAGCAGACATGTCCTCCGTGCCTCTGGGTGGTCGCCCAGTAAGCAGACATGTCCTCGTGCCTCTGGGGTGGTCGCCCAGTGAGCAGACATGTCCTCCGTGCCTCTGGGGTGGTCGCCCAGGAGCAGACATGTCCTCCGTGCCTCTGGGGTGGTCGCCCAGTGAGCAGACATGTCCTCCGTGTCTCTGGGGTGGTCGCCCAGTGAGCAGACATGTCCTCAGGCCACCTGGGGTCGCACAGTGAGCAACATGTCTCCGTGCCTCTGGGGTCGCCAGTGAGCAGACATCCTTCGTGCCTTGGTGGTGCCAGTGAGCAGACATGTTCCTCCGTGCCTCTGGGGTGTCGCCCAGCGAGCGACATGTCCTCCGTGCCTCTGGGTGGTCGCCCAGTGAGCAGACATGTCCTCGCGTGCCTCTGGGGTTAGTAGCCCAGTGACAGACACAGGCACCGGCGAACTGAGTTCTTCAGCCAGTGCATGACTCCAGAATCAATCTAGAATTTTGATGAGAAATTCTCTCTCTCTCTCTCTCTCTCTCTCTCTCTCCTCTCCATCTCCTCCTCTCTCTCTCGTCCGTCCGTACGTCATCCGTTTTTGTCTGTGTTCTGTCTGTCTGTCTATCTCTCCTCTCTCTCTTCATCTCTCCTTTCTCTCCTCTCTCTTTCATGCGCTAATCTTTTCTCTGTACTTGTTACGTCCTATTCCTCTTCTCTCTTGTGAATTGTATTACGTCCTATTATCCTCTTCTCCTGTGAATGTGATATGACGTCCTATTATCTCTTCTCTCTGTGAACTGTGATATTGACGTCTATTATCTCTTCTTCTGTGAACTGTGATATTGACGTCCTATTATCTTCTCTCTGTGAACTGTGATATTGACGTCCTATTATTCTTCTCTCTGTGAAATGTGACATTGACGTCCTATTATCTCTTCTCTCTGTGAATGTGATATTGACGTCGTATTATCTTTCTCTCTGTGAACTGTGATATGACGTCCTATTATCTCTTCTCTCTGTGAACTGTGATATTGACGTCCTATTATCTCTTCTCTCTGTGAACTGTGACATTGACGTCCTATTATCTTTCTTCTCTGTGAACTGTGATATGACGTCCTATTATCTCTTCTCTCTGTGAACTGTGATATTGACGTCCTATTACCTCTCTCTCTGTGAACTGTGATATTGACGTCCTATTATCTCTTCTCTCTGTGAACAGTGATATTGACGTCCTATTATCTCTTCTCTCTGTGAACTGTGATATGACGTCCTATTATCTCTTCTCTCTGTGAACAGTGACATTGGCGTCCTATTATCTTTTCTCTCTGTGAACTGTGATATTGACGTCCTATTATCTCTTCTCTCTGTGAACTGTGATACTGACGTCCTATTACCTCTTCTCTCTGTGAACTGTGATATTGACGTCCTATTATCTCTTCTCTCTGTGAACAGTGATAATGACGTCCTATTATCTCTTCTCTCTGTGAACTGTGATACTGACGTCCCATTATCTCTTCTCTCTGTGAACTGTGATATTGACGTCCTGTTATCTCTTCTCTCTGTGAACTGTGATACTGACGTCCTATTATCTCTTCTCTCTGTGAACTGTGATATTGACGTCCTATTAGCACCGGGCCTTGAAAGGCGAGTGACGGACAAAAAAACAAAGGTCCGTATGGGGGTCGGGTGGTCAAAGGTCTGTCCTTTCTGTCGTCTCTGTGGTCAAAGGTCTGTCCTTTCTGTCGTCTCTGTGGTCAAAGGTCTGTCCTTTCTGTCGTCTCTGTGGTCAAAGGTCTGTCCTTTCTGTCGTCTCTGTGGTCAAAGGTCTGTCCTGTCTGTCGTCTCTCTCTGTGGGGGTCGGGTGGTCAAAGGTCTGTCCTTGCTGTCGTCTTTGTGGTCAAAGGTCTGTCCTTTCTGTCGTCTCTGTGGTCAAAGGTCTGTCCTTTCTGTCGTCTCTGTGGTCAAAGGTCTGTCCTTTCTGTCGTCTCTCTCTGTGGGGGTCGGGTGGTCAAAGGTCTGTCCTGTCTGTCGTCTCTCTCTGTGGGGGTCGGGTGGTCAAAGGTCTGTCCTTTCTGTCGTCTCTCTCTGAGTACTATCACTATGTCCAGTTCTTCACATTCTGTCTGTTCTGCTCTCACAGGCAGACAGTCTGAGTGCAAGCACCGGCACACACAACAGCTGTCTATTGTGTAGAGACATTGCCAGCAGTTGTGTATTGTGTAGAGACATTGCCAACAGCTGTGTATTGTGTAAAGACATTTCCAACAGCTGTGCATTGTGTAGAGACGTTGCCAACAGCTGTGTATTGTGTAGAGACATTGCCAACAGCTGTGTATTGTGTAGAGACATTGCCAACAGCTGTGTATTGTGTAGAGACATTGCCAACAGCACTGTATTGTGTAGAGAAATTGCCAACAGCTGTGTATTGTGTAGAGACATTGCCAACAGCTGTGTATTGTGTAGAGACATTGCCAACAGCTGTGTATTGTGTAGAGACATTCCCAACAGCTGTCTATTGTGTAGAGACATTGCTAGCTGTGGGAAGGAGACCAGGTGGCCATTAGGGTGTGATCGTGATCGTGCACAGAGATGACCACAGTCTGTCACTGTTGTGAAAGCACTGGGGTGGACAACATCTGACCATTGGTGCAGTCAGTCTAGGGGACTACCGGAATGGACACCAGTTGTCCATTGTGCAGTGTGATTATCAGTACTGGAATGGACACCAGTTGTCCATTGTGCAGTGTGATTATCAGTACTGGAATGGACACCAGTAGTCCATTGTGCAGTGTGATTATCAGTACCGGAATGGACACCAGTTGTCCATTGTGCAGTGTGATTATCAGTACTGGAATGGACACCAGTTGTCCATTGTGCAGTGTGATTATCAGTACTGGAATGGACACCAGTTGTCCATTGTGCAGTGTGATTATCAGTACTGGAATGGACACCAGTTGTCCATTGTGCAGTGTGATTATCAGTACCGGAATGGACACCAGTTGTCCATTGTGCAGTGTGATTATCAGTACTGGAATGGACACCAGTTGTCCATTGTGCAGTGTGATAATCAGTACCGGAATGGACACCAGTTGTCCATTGTGCAGTGTGATTATCAGTACAGGAATGGACACCAGTTGTCCATTGTGCAGTGTGATTATCAGTACCGGAATGGACACCAGTTGTCCATTGTGCAGTGTGATTATCAGTACCGGAATGGACACCAGTTGTCCATTGTGCAGTGTGATTATCAGTACCCGAATGGACACCAGTTGTCCATTGTGCAGTGTGATTAACGGCATTGGATATGAACATCAGTTGTCCATTGTGCAGTGTGATTAACGGCATTGGAATGAACACCAGTTGTCCATTGTGCAGTGTGATTATCAGTACCGGAATGGACACCAGTTGTTCATTGTGCAGTGTGGTTAACGGCATTGGAATGAACACCAGTTGTCCATTGTGCAGTGTGATTATCAGTACCGGAATGGACACCAGTTGTCCATTGTGCAGTGTGATTATCAGTACTGGAATGGACACCAGTTGTCCATTGTGCAGTGTGATTATCAGTACCCGAATGGACACCAGTTGTCCATTGTGCAGTGTGATTAACGGCATTGGAATGGACACCAGTTGTCCATTGTGCAGTGTGATTATCAGTACCGGAATGGACACCAGTTGTCCATTGTGCAGTGTGATAATCAGTACTGGAATGGACACCAGTTGTCCATTGTGCAGTGTGATTATCAGTACCGGAATGGACACCAGTTGTCCATTGTGCAGTGTGATTATCAGTACTGGAATGGACACCAGTTGTCCATTGTGCAGTGTGATTATCAGTACCGGAATGGACACCAGTTGTCCATTGTGCAGTGTGATTATCAGTACTGGAATGAACACCAGTTGTCCATTGTGCAGTGTGATTATCAGTACCGGAATGGACACCAGTTGTCCATTGTGCAGTGTGATTATCAGTACTGGAATGGACACCAGTAGTCCATTGTGCAGTGTGATTATCAGTACTGGAATGGACACCAGTTGTCCATTGTGCAGTGTGATTATCAGTACCGGAATGGACACCAGTTGTCCATTGTGCAGTGTGATTATCAGTACTGGAATGGACACCAGTTGTCCATTTTGCAGTGTGAGTATCAGTACTGGAATGGACACCTGTTGTCCATTGTGCAGTGTGATTATCAGTATTTGTGTGGATACTAGCTGTCCATCGTGCAATATGATTATCGGCATTGGAATGGACATCAGCTGTCCATTGAGTGGTTTGATTATCATTGCTAGGATGATCACTAGCTGATCACAGCATAAAGGCATTTGCCATTGATGTAATTTTGATTGCCTTTTCTTTCCTAGAGGTAACCAATTAATCAATGTAAATGGTGCCTCCGCTGCCTGCTGCTTTGGTGTGTTTGTAGGATCTAGATCCCTGTACTTCTGCTTGGCTGCTTCCAACGGAGTGTGTGTTAGCGACTGACCATGAACTGCAAAGAGCCCTCCTCCCACCCCCGCCCCACCCATCACCATACACCCCTCTCTTTCCCTTCATCTCCATTCCCACTCATGGACATAGAATTGTTGAAGTCCTATTGCACTTCCTGCATCCTATTTTCCAGGACAAACGTTGAGCACAATGGAAGAAAGGGGTCAGACAGCTCTGAGGCACTCCTTTGTCCAGAACAAAACAACAACCCTCTTTGGTAACTGTTCGGGAGAACTGCGCTGTCTGTGTCTAAGTGGAGCACTGCAGTGAGTTGGGTGAGGTTCCATCCAAGCTGCAGTCCTATAGCCGGCCACACACTTCCAAAACAGACTCTGTCAAAGGCTTCCTTGAAATCGATGACGTTGCAGTCGAGATTACATGTGTGTACAAGGCGCTCACTGTCAGGGAACACAGGATTGAACGATGACGTCCTTAGGTGGTTCGTCAGTACAGGATTGAACAGTGACGTCCTTAGCTGGTTCGTCAGTACATACGCTGGTAAGACAAAGCACCTCTCGCAGTTATCAGGCGCCAATTCGTGCATTTGTCTTACCATGATCCCACGTACAGTGGTGTCTTACACGGCGCAGTGAAAGGCGGGCACCCAAAAAACAAGTCAGAGAACTCTGGATGGAAAACCCAGAGGCCTGGACTGGTTAAACAAGAAGTCTGCCTTGTTGCACAGGATTGAGGAGAACTCTGGATGGAAAACCCAGAGGCCTGGACTGGTTTCTGCCTTGTTGCACAGGATTGAGAACAGAGGCCTGGACTGGTTAAACAAGAAGTCTACCTTGTTGCACAGGATTGAGAAGAAGAACTCTGGATGGAAAACCCAGAGGCCTGGACTGGTTAAACAAAAAGTCTGCCTTGTTGCACAGGATTGAGAACAGAGGCCTGGACTGGTTAAACAAGAAGTCTGCCTTGTTGCACAGGATTGAGAACAGAGGGTGGAGATCCTGAAACCCCAAGCGTTCCTTATGGACCCCTGCAACATCATGTCATGGGACAATGGTCACTGTATTTTGTTATGGACCCCTTCAACATCATGTCATGGGACAATGGTCACTGTATTTCCTTATGGACCACTGCAACATCATGACATGGGACACTGGTGACTGTTTTTTCTTATGGAACCCTTCAACATCATGTCATGGGACAATGGTCACTGTATTTTGTTATGGAACCCTTCAACATCATGTCATGGGACAATGGTGACTGTTTTTCCTTATGGAACCCTGCAACGTCATGTCATGGGACAATGGTGACTGTATTTCCTTATGGACCCCTGCAACATCATGTCATGGGACAACGGTGACTGTATTTCCTTATGGACCACTGCAACATCATGTCATGGGACAATGGTGACTGTATTTCCTTATGGAACCCTGCAACATCATGTCATGGGACAATGGTGACTGTATTTTTGTTATGGAACCTTTCAACATCATGTCATGGGACAATGGTCAGTGTATTTTGCTATGGAACCCTGCAACATCATGTCATGGAACAATGGTCAGTGTATTTCCTTATGGAACCCTGCAACATCATGTCATGGGACAATGGTCAGTGTATTTCCTTATGGAACCCTGCAACATCATGTCATGGGACAATGGTGACTGTATTTTGCTATGGACCCCTGCAACATTATGTCATGGGACAATGGTCACTGTATCTTGCTATGGAACCCTGCAACATCATGTCATGGGACAATGGTGACTGTACTTCCTTATGGAACCCTGCAACATCATGTCATGGGACAATGGTGACTGTATTTTTGTTATGGAACCTTTCAACATCATGTCATGGGACAATGGTCAGTGTATTTTGCTATGGAAAACCCTGCAACATCATGTCATGGGACAATGGTCACTGTATCTTGCTATGGAACCCTGCAACATCATGTCATGGGACAATGGTCAGTGTATTTTGCTATGGAACCCTGCAACATCATGTCATGGGACAATGGTCAGTGTATTTTGCTATGGGCCCCTGCAACATCATGTCATGGGACAATGGTCACTGTATCTTGCTATGGAACCCTGCAACATCATGTCATGGGACAATGGTGACTGTACTTCCTTATGGAACCCTTCAACATCATGTCATGGGACAATGGTGACTGTATTTCCTTATGGAACCTTTCAACATCATGTCATGGGACAATGGTGACTATATTTCCTTATGGACCCCTGCAACATCATGTCATGGGACAATGGTCTCTGTATTTTGCTATGGACCCTTCAACATCATGTCATGGGACAATGGTGACTGTATTTTGTTATGGAACCCTTCAACATCATGTCATGGGACAATGGTGACTGAATTTTGTTATATTGCAAAGAATTGCATCGCATGACTGTTTTGCGCTCCTGAAAAAAAGTACAATTTCTCTTTTTCGCAGACCTGCTCCG
This sequence comes from Conus canariensis, assembly GCA_033310375.1. Classification (NCBI taxonomy): domain Eukaryota; kingdom Metazoa; phylum Mollusca; class Gastropoda; order Neogastropoda; family Conidae; genus Conus; species Conus canariensis. The sequence goes on from CM065720.1 coordinate 1,074,714, forward strand.
CAGATACTTGATATGTTTTAGGAGAACTTTAACTGGAGGGATTGAAACTGACCTTTACATGTGCTTGTTCCTCAGTGATCAGTTATTGAACAGTCATTTGTACTCTTGGAAAAGAAGAGAATGCCTGTCACTTTGGCGGAAGCAGTGGACTACCTACGAGGAAGAGAGGAGAGAGAGAGAGAAGAGAGAGAGAGAGAGAGAGAGAGAGGAGGGAGGAGAGAGAGAGAGAGAGAGAGAGAGAGAGAGAGAGAGAGAGAGAGAGAGAGATTAGCTAAGAGGAGAAGAATAGGATGAAGAAGTATCACTAAGACAGAGAGAGAGTTTAACTCTTAACTTCTTGTAGGCTCCTATATCACTGATCTTAGGGGCGAGCACCCTGTGAACGAGCCCCTCCCAGCCCTTGAGATGCTTTAGGAGCTGCGGGCTTTAGCTGTCAGTGGAGACCACAGTCACAGTCATCAGGAATTCTCTCCATGGCTGTCAGTGGAGACCACAGTCGCCGTCATTGGGAATTCTCTCCAAGGCTGTCAGTGCAGACCATAGTCAGTCATCAGGAACTCTCTCCATGGCTGTCAGTGCAGACCACAGTCGATCATCAGGAATTCTCTCCATGGCTGTCAGTGCAGACCACAGTCAGTCATCAGGAACTCTCTCCATGGCTGTCAGTGGAGACCACAGTCAAAGTCATCAGGAATTCTCTCCATGGCTGTCAGTGCAGACCACAGTCACAGTCATCAGGGATTCTCTCCATGGCTGTCAGTGCAGACCACAGTCAGTCATCAGGAACTCTCTCCATGGCTGTCAGTAGAGACCACAGTCGGTCATCAGGAATTCTCTCCATGGCTGTCAGTGCAGACCACAGTCGGTCATCAGGAATTCTCTCCATGGCTGTCAGTGCAGACCACAGTCATCAGGAATGCTCTCCATGGCTGTCAGTGCAGACCACAGTCGCCGTCATCAGGAATTCTCTCCATGGCTGTCAGTGCAGACCACAGTCGGTCATCAGGAATTCTCTCCATGGCTGTCAGTGGAGACCACAATCACAGTCATCAGGAATTCTCGCCATGGCTGTCAGTGCAGACCACAGTCACCATCATTAGGAATTCTCTCCATGGCTGTCAGTGTAGACCACAGTCATCAGGATTTCTCTCCATGGCTGTCAGTGGAGACCACAGTCGGTCATCAAGAATTCTCTCCATGGCTGTCAGTGCAGACCACAGTCGGTCATCAGGAATATTCTCCATGGCTCTCAGTGCAGACCACAATCATCAGGAATTCTCTGCATGGCTCTCAGTAGAGACCACAGTCACAGTCATCAGGAATCCTCTCCATGGCTGTCAGTTCAGACCACAGTCACAGTCATCAGGAATTCTCTCCATGGCTGTCAGTTCAGACCACAGTCACAGTCACCAGAAATTCTCTCCACGGCTGTCAGTGGAGACCACAGTCACAGTCATCAGGAATTCTCTCCATGGCTGTCAGTGGAGACCACAGTCGGTCATCAGGAATTCTCTCCATGGCTGTCAGTGGAGACCACAGTCGGTCATCAGGAATTCTCTCCATGGCTGTCAGTGGAGACCACTGTCACAGTCATCAGGAATGCTCTCCATGGCTGTCAGTGGAGACCACAGTCATCAGGAATTCTCTCCATGACTGTCAGTGCAGACCAGTCATCAGGAATTCTCTCAATGGCTGTCAGTGGAAACCACAGTCAACAGGAATTCTCTCCATGGCTGTCAGTGCAGACCACAGTCATCAGGAATTCTCTCCATGGCTGTCAGAGGAGACCACAGTCATCAGGAATTTCTCCATGGCTGTCAGTGCAGACCACAGTCGGTCATCAGGAATTCTCTAAATGGCTGACAGTGGAGACCACAGTCATCAGGAATTCTCTCCATGGCTGTCAGTGGAGACCAGAGTCACCGTCATTAGGAATTCTCTCCATGGCTGTCAGTGTAGACCACAGTCATCAGGATTTCTCTCCATGGCTGACAGTAGAGACCACAGTCATCAGGAATTATCTCCATGGCTGTCAGTGCAGATCACAGTCGGTCATCAGGAATTCTCTCCATGGCTGTCAGTGGAGACCACAGTCGGTCATCAGGAATTCTCTCCATGGCTGTCAGTGCAGACCACAGTCGGTCATCAGGAATTCTCTACATGGCTGTCAGTGGAGACCACAGTCATCAGGAACTCTCTCCATGGCTGTCAGTGGAGACCACAGTCATCAGGAATTCTCTCCACGGCTGTCAGTGGAGACCACAGTAATCAGGAATTCTCTCCATGGCTGTCAGTGGAGACCACTGTCATGAGGAATTCTCTCCATGGCTGTCAGTGCAGACCACAGTCGCCGTCATCAGGAATTCTCTCCATGGCTGTCAGTGCAGACCACAGTGCCGCCATCAGGAATTCTCTTCAATGGCTGTCAGTGCAGACCACACTCGGTCATCAGGAATTCTCTCCACGGCTGTCAGCGGAGACCACAGTCACATTCATGAGGAATTCTCTCCATGGCTGTCAGTGGTAGACCACACTCGTCATCAGGAATTTCTCTGCATGGCTGTCAGTGGAGACCACAGTCATCAGGAATTCTCTCCATGGCTGTCAGTGCAGACCACAGTCACAGTGATCAGGAACTCTCTCCATGGCTGTCAGTGCAGACCACGTCGTAAAAAAAAAAAAAAAAAAAAAAAAAAAAAAAAAAAAAAAAAAAAAAAAAAAAAAAAAAAAATTTTTTTTTTTTTTTTTTTTTTTTTTTTTTTTTTTTTTTTTTTTTTTTTTTTTTTTTTTTTCTCATGGCTGTCAGTGCAGACCACACGGTCATCAGGAATTCTCTCCATGGCTGTCAGGGAGACCACAGTCACATCATAGGAATTCTCTCCATGGCTGTCAGTGGAGACCACAGTCATCAGGAATTCTCTCCATGGCTGTCAGTGGAACCACAGTCATCAGGAATTCTCTCCATGGCTGTCAGTGAGACCACAGTCACAGGAATCTCTCCATGCTGTCAGTGCAGACCACAGTCGTCATAGGAATTCTCTCCATGGTGTCAGGGAACCACAGTCATCAGGAATTCTCTCCATGGCTGTCAGTGCAGACCACAGTCACGTCATCAGGAATTCTCTCATGGCTGTCAGTGAGACCACCACTCGGTCAGCACACGGATTCTTCCATGGCTGTCAGTGAGACCACAGTCATCAGGAATTCTCTCCATGGCTGTCAGTGGAGACCACAGTCGTCATCAGGAATTCTCTCCATGGCTGTCAGTGGAGACCACAGTCGTCATCAGGAATTCTCTCCATGGCTGTCAGTGAGACACAGTCGGTCATCAGGAATTCTCTCCATGGCTGTCAGTGGAGACCACAGTCCATCAGGAATCTCTCCATGGCTGTCAGTGGAGACCACAGTCATCAGGAATTCTCTCCACGGCTGTCAGTGGAGACCACGTAATCAGGAATTCTCTCCATGGCTGTCAGTGGAGACCACTGTCATGAGGAATTCTCTCCATGGCTGTCAGTGCAGACCACAGTCGCCGTCATCAGGAATTCTCTCCATGGCTGTCAGTGCAGACCACAGTGCCGCATCAGGAATTCTCTTCATGGCTGTCAGTGCAGACCACACTGGTCATCAGGAATTCTCTCCACGGCTGTCAGCGGAGACCACAGTCACATTCATGAGGAATTCTCTCCATGGCTGTCAGTGGGACCACACTCGGTCATCAGGAATTCTCTGCATGGCTGTCAGTGGAGACCACAGTCATCAGGAATTCTCTCCATGGCTGTCAGTGCAGACCACAGTCACAGTGATCAGGAACTCTCTCCATGGCTGTCAGTGCAGACCACAGTCGGTCATTAGGAATTCTCTCCATGGCTGTCAGTGGAGACCACAGTCATCAGGAATTCTCTCCATGGCTGTCAGAGCAGACCACAGTCAGTCATCAGGAATTCTCTTCATGGCTGTCAGTGCAGACCACAGTCATCAGGAATTCTCTCCATGGCTGTCAATGGAGACCACAGTCAGTCATCACGAATTCTGTCCATGGCTGTCAGTGCAGACCACAGTCATCAGGATCTCTCTCCATGGCTGTCAGTGGAGACCACAGTCATCAGGAATTCTCTCCATGGCTGTCAGTGGAGACCACAGTCGGTCATCAGGAATTCTCTCAATGGCTGTCAGTGGAGACAACAGTCGGTCATCAGGAATTCTCTCCATGGCTGTCAGTGGAGACCACAGTCACAGTCATCAGGAATGCTCTCCATGGCTGTCAGTGGAGACCACAGTCATCAGGAATTCTCTCCACGGCTGTCAGTGGAGACCACAGTAATCAGGAATTCTCTCCATGGCTGTCAGTGGAGACCACTGTCATGAGGAATTCTCTCCATGGCTGTCAGTGCAGACCACAGTCGCTGTCATCAGGAATTCTCTGCATGGCTGTCAGTGGAGACCACAGTCGGTCATCAGGAATTCTTTCCATGGCTGTCAGTGCAGACCACAGTCATCAGGAATTCTCTCCATGGCTGTCAGTGGAGACCACAGTCGGTCATCAGGAATTCTCTCCATGGCTGTCAGTGCAGACCACAGTCATCAGGAATTCTCTCCATGGCTGTCGGTGGAGACCACAGTCATCAGGAATTCTCTCCATGGCTGTCAGTGGAGACCACAGTCATCAGGAATTCTCTCCATGGCTGTCAGTGCACACCACAGTGGCCGCCATCAGGAATTCTCTCCATGGCTGTCAGTGGAGACCACAGTCGGTCATCAGGAATTCTCTCCATGGCTTTCAGTGCAGACCACAGTCATCAGGAATTCTCTCCATGGCTGTCAGTGGAAACCACAGTCAAAGTCATCAGGAATTCTCTCTATGGCTGTCAGTGGAGACCACGGTCGGTCATCAGGAATTCTCTGCATGGCTGTCAGTGGAGACCATAGTCATCAGGAACTCTCTCCATGGCTGTCAGTGGAGACCACAGTCGGTCATCAGGAATTCTCTCCATGGCTGTCAGTGGAGACCACAGTCGGTCATCAGGAATTCTCTCCATGGCTGTCAGTGCAGACCACAGTCATCAGGAATTCTCTCCATGGCTGTCAGTGGAGACCACAGTCGGTCATCAGGAATTCTCTCCATGGCTATCAGTGGAGACCACAGTCGGTCATCAGGAATTCTCTCCATGGCTGTCAGTGGAGACCACTGTCACAGTCATCAGGAATGCTCTCCATGGGTGTTAGTGGAGACCACAATCAGGAATTCTCTCCATGACTGTCAGTGCAGACCAGTCATCAGGAATTCTCTCCATGGCTGTCAGTGGAAACCACAGTCATCAGGAATTCTCTCCATGGCTGTCAGTGTAGACCACAGTCATCAGGATTTCTCTCCATGGCTCTCAGTGGAGACCACAGTCGGTGAGCAGGAATTCTCTCCATGGCTGTCAGTGCAGACCACAGTCGGTCATCAGGAATTCTCTCCATGTCTGTCAGTGCAGACCACAGTCGGTCATCAGGAATTCTCTCCATGGCTGTCAGTGGAGACCACAGTCGGTCATCAGGAATTCTCTACATGGCTCTCAGTGCAGACCACAGTCACAGTCATCAGGAATTTTCTCCATTGCTGTCAGTGGAGACCACAGTCGGTCATCAGGAGTTCTCTCCATGGCTGTCAGTGGAGACCACAGTCACAGTCATCAGGAATTCTCTCCATGGATGTCAGTGCAGAACACAGTCGGTCATCAGGAATTCTCCCCATGGCTGTCAGTGCGGACCACAGTCGGTCATCAGGAATTCTCTCCATGGCTCTCAGTGCAGACCACAGTCACAGCCATCAGGAATTTTCTCCATAGCTGTCAGTGTAGAACATAGTCGGTCATCAGGAATTCTCTCCATGGCTGTCGGTGGAGACCACAGTCACAGTCATCAGGAATTCTCTCCATGGCTGTCAGTGCAGACCACAGTCGGTCATCAGGAATTCTCTCCATGGCTGTCAGTGCAGACCACAGTCACAGTCAACAGGAATTCTCTCCATGGCTGTCAGTGGAGACCACAGTCGATCATCAGGAATTCTCTCCATGGCTGTCAGTGCAGACCACAGTCGCCTTCATCAGGAATTCTCTCCATGGCTGTCAGTGGAGACCACAGTCGGTCATCAGGAATTCTCTCCATGGCTCTCAGTGGAGACCACAGTCACAGCCATGAGGAATTCTCTCCATGGCTGTCAGTGGAGACCACAGTCGGTCATCAGGAATTCTCTACATGGCTATCAGTGGAGACCACAGTCGGTCATCAGGAATTCTCTCCATGGCTGCCAGTGCAGACCACAGTCGGTTATCAGGAATTCTCTCCATGGCTGTCAGTGGAGACCACAGTCACTGTCATCAGGAATTCTCTGCATGACTGTCAGTGCAGACCACAGTCATCAGGAATTCTCTCCATGGCTGTCAGTGGAGACCACAGTCGGTCAGCAGGAATTCTTTCCATGGCTGTCAGTGCAGACCACAGCATAGGGACCTCGTGTGACAATGACATTGTAATGTGTTGAAAATGTATTGTATAACTTTCTCATCATAAACCATTTCTCTGAGTGAAATTCAGGCTATTCCCGATGAGGAGATCACCACACAATTTGCCCGGGAAAACCCTTTCTCTTCTATCCGCATGATTATTCTTTTCTAAACAAACCTTCCTCTCCTGCCCCCCCTCCCCCCTCCCCTACCCTCAGAAGGATTTTGGAACGGAATTTGGCCATGAACAAGTAAGTACCTCGTAAAGAATCAAACTCTCGGCTAACCACTCCAAATCTAGAAGAGGATGATATATATATATATAAAAAAACGAGGCATCGATCAAAAAATAATCGAAACCGCGACACTTGCGATCCTTTCTCTTGCTGGGTGGATGTGTGTGAAATCCACTGGATCGTCAACACCTCTAGCACTTCACTATGGGAAGTGTGAAATCCACTGGATCGTCCACACCTCTGGCACTTCACTATGGGAAGTGTGAAATCCACTGGATCGTCAACACCTCTGGCACTTCACTATGGGAAGTGTGAAATCCACTGGATCGCCAACACCTCTGGCCCTTCACTATGGGAAGTGTGAAATCCACTGGATCGCCAACACCTCTGGCCCTTCACTATGGGAAGTGTGAAATCCACTGGATAGTCAACACCTCTGGCCCTTCACTATGGGAAGTGTGAAATCCACTGGATCGTCCACACCTCTGGCACTTCACTATGGAAAGTGTGAAATCCACTGGATCGCCAACACCTCTGGCCCTTCACTATGGGAAGTGTGAAATCCACTGGATCGTCCACACCTCTGGCCCTTCACTATGGGAAGTGTGAAATCCACTGGATCGTCAACACCTCTGGCCCTTCACTATGGGAAGTGTGAAATCCACTGGATCGTCGACACCTCTGGCCCTTCACTATGGGAAGTGTGAAATCCACTGGATCGTCCACACCTCTGGCACTTCACTATGGGAAGTGTGAAATCCACTGGATCGTCAACACCTCTAGCACTTCACTATGGGAAGTGTGAAATCCACTGGATCGTCCACACCTCTGGCACTTCACTATGGGAAGTGTGAAATCCACTGGATCGTCCACACCTCTAGCACTTCATTATGGGAAGTGTGAAATCCACTGGATCGTCCACACCTCTTGCACTTCACTATGGGAAGTGTGAAATCCACTGGATCGTCCACACCTCTGGCACTTCACTATGGGAAGTGTGAAATCCTCTGGATCGTCCACACCTCTGGCACTTCACTATGGGAAGTGTGAAATCCACTGGATCGTCAACACCTCGGTCCCTTCACTATGGGAAGTGTGAAATCCACTGGATCGTCCACACCTCTGGCACTTCACTATGGGAAGTGTGAAATCCACTGGATCGTCAACACCTCTGGCCCTTCACTATGGGAAGTGTGAAATCCTCCACGGAGGGAAGAAAGCAGGAAACGATCTTCTGGCATCAGCCTGCCTACGATTCCACTGCCACTCGTTCAGATTCCTGAGGATGGGAGGATGGAGGTGGAATGAAGCAGGGGGAGGGAAAAGGTAGGAGAATGGGAAGGGAGGGGGAGGGGGAGGGGGAGGGCGGTTCCCAAAGAAGGATTAAAGAAAGAGAGATCGAGAGAGTCTCAAAGAGCCACCACAAGATTAGTATTCCTCCTCCTTTTCTCGTCGCTGTGTCTTCCCTATCCCTGTCTCTGCCTCTTCAGCTCCCCTCCATCCCTCTCAGTCTTCCATCCCCTCCCCTTCCCCCCCCCCCCCCTTGAACACACACACAACCCCATTACCTTCCTCTTTATTCCTCTTTCTCCGTGTTTCTCCTTGATTATCTTCTCCTGCATTCACCAATTCGTCCCATCAGTCCTATTGCATCCCGCGCGATGCACACAACCCCTCCACTCCTCCACCCCCTCCCCAAGGTCCACTGACCCAAATCTTACAACTGACAAGGGATCAATACTGATCAGTCACAACGGCATCATTCTCGAGGGAGAAAGGAAGGGTGGAGGAGTGGGAAGAGGAGGGGGGAGTGAGAGAGAGGGGAGAAAGAGAGAGAGAGAGAGAGAGAGAGAGAGAGAGAGAGAGAGAGAGAGCGAAAGAGAGACAGACAGGCGGTATGAAGGATGAAGGGGATGGGGGGGAGGGGGAATAGACAAGAGAGAGAGAGAGAGAGAGAGAGAGAGAGAGAGAGAGAGAGAGAGAGAGAGAGAGAGAGAGAGAGCGAGAGTCAAAAACCTTATTACTCAAGGATAAAGATTTTAGATAGTGCCTAGTTTTCCAATTATTCTTTGTGATTCTGGTATGGTCTAACGATATCAAATAACATTATCAGTGAGAGACTTCTGTTGGCGTTTTCTTTTCTGGATATTAAAACTACACTTTGGATTTGTGCCGATCATGGACTGTGTATTTCTTGCAGCAACAGTCTGAGACGTCATTTATATTAGATGTGATTTAAACTTTATTGCATTGATGATTGCACAGATCGCATTCTGTATTTCTTAAAAGAAGAGAACTATCATCAGCAAATAGATCATACAGAGCATCGTCGTGTGATACGCCCGTATGTGCACAGGCAGATCATTCTCTAAGAATTTAAAAGAGAAGTGGTCCGACGATAGAGCCTTGTGGTACGCCACAACCCGTTATTCCCTTTGAGAAATACGTTCTCTTCGGGAAGACACGCTGGGTTTTGTTTTTAAGGTATGGATGACAGAATTGAGGGATTTGAACGTACGCATTCAATTATTTTTAACAAGCAAGAGATCAATTACTTTCTTTAAATCGAGAAAACAAGTCCCAGTAATCTTGGTTTGATTGATGGCAGATAAGCATTTGTCACAGAATCAAGTGAAGACAGTATGGCAGGAGTGGCAGTGGCGAACGCCTGACTGAAACGAGTGGAAGAGCTTGTGTTGATCCATGTGCTTACTTAGGTGTTTGTGAACATGTTTCTCTAAATTTTTGGATACAACTGATAATAATTTTTTAAAATCTTAATTAAATCATTTACAGCTGCAAAGATTCGTTGATTTTGGGAATGGACTCAGCTTTGACAATTTCAGAATAGACGAATCAGCAAAATCTTCGATGCGTGCACTGTGACCGCAGGTAAGGGAATCTACTGTGTAGGGTAAAGCAATTTTAAATAAAGATACATTACAATCGACTGCGCCATAGCTTTCTTTTTTTGTGAAATTAGGAATCAACTTCTTGAAGAGTAAGAATGGAATGGTGAACGTTCTCGACGAGTAAGCCATGGAATGGTTAACGTTCTCGAAGAGTAAGCCATGGAATGGTGAACGTTCTTGAAGAGGAAGCCATGGAATGGTGAACGTTCTTGAAGAGGAAGCCGTGGAATGGTGAACGTTCTCGAAGAGTAAGCCATGGAATGGTGAACGTTCTTGATGAGGAAGCCATGGAATGGTGAACGTTCTGGAAGAGGAAGCCGTGGAATGGTGAACGTTCTGGAAGAGGAAGCCATGGAATGGTGAACGTTCTTGAAGAGGAAGCCATGGAATGGTGAACGTTCTCGAAGAGTAAGCCATGGAATGATGAACGTTCTTGAAGAGGAAGCCATGGAATGGTGAACGTTCTGGAAGAGGAAGCCATGGAATGGTGAACGTTCTTGAAGAGTAAGATAAGATAATGTTGCTTATAGCCCAGCCGACCGCAAAGGGCCACATCAGGGCTAGTTCTCGAAGAGTGAGCCATGGAATGGTGAACGTTCTTGAAGAGGAAGCCATGGAATGGTGAACGTTCTTGAAGAGGAAGCCATGGAATGGTGAACGTTCTTGATGAGGAAGCCATGGAATGGTGAACGTTCTGGAAGAGGATGCCATGGAATGGTGAACGTTCTTGAAGAGGAAGCCATGGAATGGTGAACGTTCTGAAAGAGGAAGCCATGGAATGGTGAACGTTCTCGAAGAGGATGCCATGGAATGGTGAACGTTCTTGAAGAGGAAGCCATGGAATGGTGAACGTTCTGGAAGAGGAAGCCATGGAATGGTGAACGTTCTTGAAGAGGAAGCCATGGAATGGTGAACGTTCTTGAAGAGGAAGCCATGGAATGGGGAACGTTCTTGAAGAGGAAGTCATGGAATGGTGAACGTTATTGACAAACCGATCAGAGTGCAGAATCTGGCGACAGTCTGAAGATGGGAAACTGTCAATCTACAATCAAACGACTAATTTAAGAAAAAAAAAATGATTGTTGAAAATGTGAACCGACCACACATTTGGATTGGAATCTGATTTGGTTTTGGACATTTCTGTGATTTTGTTAATGACATGCCATAATGGCGCTCCCTGTTAACCGTAATCATTCCTTGTGACACCCTGCTCTTGCCTTCTTTCCCAAATCTGATCATCTGTATCTCTGCTTTTTACAATCAGCCTCCTTTTCGCACCTTTGAGTGCATATTTTGGGGCCATAGATTTGATGATATCCTGTGTTGGCAAGCTAGGAAGTATTGTGTGTTTCACTGTTTTCATTTAAAGTGGGGGCATGTATATATATCAACAAGTAAGATCTTGT
>CM065720.1:1090758-1120758 GCA_033310375.1 Conus canariensis
AAGAAGAAAGAGAAGGATGAAAAAACAATGGAAGAAACAGACATAAACTAAAACAACAAAAGCCTTGGCATGCAAACAATGAAGGCAATGAACGTGATGTCGAAGCAGATACATGAGAATGTTGATCCACACGGCGCAGAAGCGTATTCGACACGAATCTAAACAATGATCATGGATTGTCAACAAGCCACAGTGCAGCAGTGGTTAGCGTTACACAGTTTGGGTGATACGTTTCATGTTCGAATCTCGAGAAAACCTTTTTTCTCTCTATTTCTTCTTTCTTTTTACGGCCGAGGCCAACTCGTTCAAGAATCGTCCAGTCTGATGTTTCTCACTAAAGGGCAAAGACAAGGACCACACAGTTGGTTTGCAGGACTGTAGATGCGCGCGTGCACACACACACACACACACACACACACACACACACACACACACACACACACACACACACACGCGCGCGCGCGCGCGCGCGCGCGCGCGCGCACGCACGCACGCACGCACGCACGCACGCACGCACGCACGCACGCACGCACACACACACACACACACACGTAGGTAAGTGAGTAAGTAATGTTTGTTTATAGCCCAGCCGACCGCAAAAAGGGCCATATCAGGGCTGCCACCGCGTCCAAGTCAACTCACAAGTCATAAAGAAAAATTCACACAACCCTTTAAAATACACCTTCTAAAAACACACCGGAACCCTCGTTAAAAATCTTCCTTCCATAAAATCTTAGATCCGATGAAAAATGTTAATCTCTTTCAGAAAGTCAAAGATCACATAAGGTGGGACATCTCTAAACTAGGTTTTCATGGAGTCTGCTGTAAAATGTTTATGTCTCACATCATCCAAATCCCAACACTAAAAGAACATATTTCACTGTGAGTGGTACATGACATGGAATGCACCACAGAGCTTTTTCACCTTTTAAAAGATAAGAATGGGTGAAAGGAGTGGACTGTAGGCAAACGGCACAAACCGTTCTTCTTTACGGTCGCCTCGGGAACATACTAAAAACTCTTTCAGTTTTGGAGGTATTTTGTACAATTTGTTATTCGTCTGCAAGTTCCATTCCTCTTGCCAGAGGTCTTTGACATAAGCCTGTGTTTTGGGTTTCAGATCAGTGTGAGGGATAGACAATCCGTTCAACTCTTTCTTTGTGGCACTCTTGATCAACCACCTTGTTGCCTTGAATGCCCACATGGCTGGGAACCCGAGCAAAAGCTATGTTATATCCATCTGATTTCAGAGAGGTGTACAGTTCGAAAAATTTCAACAGTTGAGGGTGCTTGGGGCTATGGCTAGCAATGCTCTCCAAAGCAGAAAGGGAGTCCGGCAAAATGAGATCTGTATGTGTTGATGTAGAGATCATTTCAAGAGCCAGGACCAAGGCTGTCAACTCAGCAGTGTAGATGGAGCTGTCAGTGGGAATGTGTTCAGAACATCTCTGAGGGGGTTCTGTTGCACAAAACACAGTAGTGGCAACTCCCTCCTCAGATTTGGAACCGTCGGTGAAAATTCTTCTGAAGGATGGAAACTTCGACACAGTTCATCAAAAAGGGACTTGTATGCCAAGAAACTAGTGGTATCTTTACGGTACAAGGCTAAATGAAACCGGATCTCTAGCGAAGAAAGTCCATGGAGGGTCATCAGGAAACTTGGATAAATCACACACCACTCCAAGGTCTACATCTGCATTGTTTAAATGGGGAAGAAGACGAATCCCCAAGGGTGGGATGGAACTGGGGTGGTAATCGAATTTCTTTTGGAACTTGGGATCAAAAACACAGTCATATGCAGGATGTTGCGGTTCAGAAGAGAGATTCAAACAGTAGTTCAAGCTAAATTTCAGACGACGATTCGAGAGGGATGGTTCTCCTGTTTCAGCATGCAGGCTATAAACAGGGTGGTGCGGAATGCACCCAAACAGAGTCGAAGGCCGTGATGGTGGATGGAATCAAGACTTTTCACGTAGAAAGGTCTGGCCGAGCCGTACACTACACACCCATAGTACAGTTTGGAGCGGATCAGAGCCCTGTATAGATAGAGGAGAGTTTTCTTGTCAGCGCCCCAATCTGTGTGTGCCACAACTCGCAGAATGTTCAGTGGTTTCTGACATGCAGTTTTTAGGTATTGGGTATGACTTTTAAAGTTCAGTTTTTTTATTAAAAAAATAACACCCAGAAATGTGGCTTCTTTCACAACTGGAATGGTAGATTTGTCCAGACCAATTTCAGGATCGGCAAAGAACTGATGAAAATTGTGAAAATGGATTGACTGCGTTTTGGTATTCGAAAAGGTAAACCTATTTTCTTCGACCCACTGTTGAGTCTTATTCACATAAAGCTGAAGTCGACGCTGTACACTGGCGTAAGAGGCTCCAACTGCGCACAGCCACACACACACACACACACACACACAACACACACACACACACACACACACACACACACACACACACACACACACACAGAGCGTGTGTGTGTGTGTGTGTGTGTGTGTGTGTGTGTGTGTGTGTGTGTGTCTCACTCATGATCAAAACACGTCCATACAGATGACGTAAAGAAAAGCGGTAACACGAACTCTCCACATCCCGTGAGTCTGCTGTCCTCATCCCACTCACCCCTCTCCCCACCCCCACCCTCCTCTCCACCATCCCCTTTTCTGTTCACCTGCTCCACCCTTTCCCCATCCCATCCCCTTCCTCACTCCCCACCCTGGAATTCCTTCCTCTGATCAGTTCAAAACATTCCCCTGGGTGCCATGTGCCATGGAAATGTCTGGAACATTATGAAAGGTTTACTAAGATCCCGGCTCTCTTATTTTACCACAACATTCGCCTTTTCCGTGGTGTGGAAGTTCTTCTCCCCCCTTCCCCTCCTCCCCATCCTCACCACACACACACACAACACACACACACACACACACACACACACACACACACACACACACACACACACACACACACATTCTTATACACGCAGATGTCGAATCTCTCACCGTTCACTGGAGGAAAACTAATCACAACCAGAGGGATACCCGGGCGGGCACAGGCCTCGGTCAAGGTCGAACGGAGACTGGTTGACCCTTGACCCGGATCTGCCCCAGACTTTGACGGCTTCGTCCATGGGGCGCATTACACCTTTCCACCAAATTCCTGAAACCCTTCAGGCTGTTTTTGTGTGATCTTGATGGCAGGCAGACAGACAGACAGACGAACAAACAAGTGAACAGATGAGGGAGAAAAACATAACGTCTTTGGGGAGGTACTTAAGTGTGCTGTGTGGCTGGTGGTGATGAATATTATTTTCGTTAAAACATACGGGCCTACTTGATTCAGATTTTCGTGTGGCATAATTTTGTCATTATTGGTTTTGGTGGTGGTAGTAAATCTCTCTCTCTCTCTCTCTCTCTCTCTCTCTCTCTCTCTCTCTCTCTCTCTCTCTCTCTCTCTCTCTCTCTCTCTCTAGCCATCTAGCTAGCTATCTGCCTTTCTATCTATCCATCTACTTCTCTCTCTAACGTTTTTTATTTGTATCATTTGTTGGCATAATTTTGTTTTAATTGATGGTGGTGGTAGTACATATAAATCTATCTATCTGTCTATCTATCCATCTCTTTCTCCCTGTCTATCCATCTCTCTGTCTGCCTGTCTGTCTGTCTATCTATCCATCTATTTGTCTGTCTGTCCGTCTATATATGTAGTTATTCCTAGAAGATACGGGGGAAGGGGTGGGGAGGAGTAGGTAGATAAGGCAAAGACAAAGCAAAGTGGTGGACAGACGCAGGTGAAATCCACAGAGACAGACGCAGGTTAAATCCACAGAGACAGACGCAGGTTAAATCCACAGAGACAGACGCAGGTTAAATCCACAGAGACAGACGCAGGTTAAAGCCACAAAAACAGACGTAGGTTAAATCCACAGAGACAGACGCAGGTTAAATCCACAGAAACAGACGTAGGTTAAATCCACAGAAACAGACGTAGGTTAAATCCACAGAAACAGACGCAGGTTAAATCCACAGAGACAGACGCAGGTTAAATCCACAGAGACAGACGCAGGTTAAATCCACGGAGACAGACTTATTCTAAACAGAGAAAACGGAAAAGAAAGAGAAGGAACACACACGCAGAAAAGAAGAACAACAGGCAAGATGAAACACGGAAACAACGGAACGAAAAGAAAAATACCCTCCAGTCTGAATTTACATCTGGGCCAAGGTTGTGAAGTTGTTGTTTTTCCGTAGAACTTACTTGAAAAACAATCTTTTTCAGGGTTAGATAAAAAGAAAGAAAAAGTCGGAAGTGAAAAAGAGGGGGGGGGGGGGGGGGGGGGGGGGGGGTTAGTAAAGTACCTGACACAGAATACAGCGTTAGCCGTTATTTATTTCTCTTGAAAATACAGAGGAGAGAGAGAGAGAGAGAGAGAGAGAGAGAAGACAGACAGACAGACAGACAGACAGACAGACAGACAGAGACAGAGACAGACAGACAGACAGACAGACAGAGACAGAGACAGACAGACAGACAGACAGACAGACAGAGAATGGGGTGGTGGTGGTGGTGATGGTGGAGGCGACGGAGGCTGAGAAGGGGGAGAAAAGGAAGGAAAGTACAGACATGTTTTAAAGGCAAGTCGACTTGCGTGCATAGTCCGGGCAGTGCAGCCATTGACACAGGAAGCGTGCCTGTGTTGGATGTTGTCACAGACACGTGGCGATGTTTATCCTTTGTGTCTGACAAACCAACTCCACGCTTACCTCCACAATCTTCACAGGCTGAGGGGCGTCAACAACAGCTGTCGCTGCGTGAGCCACACCAATCTGCAACTCCAAAATTGTTCCGCAGTGTGTGTGTGTGTGTGTGTGTGTGTGTGTGTGTGTGTGTGTGTGGTGCGTGCGTGCGTGCGTGCGTGCGTGCGTGCGTGCGTGCGTGTGTGTGTGTGTGTGTGTGTGTGTGTGTGTGTGTGTGAGTGTGTGTGTGTGTGTGTGTGTGTATGTGTGTGTGTGTATGTGTGTGTGTGCGTGCGTGCGTGCGTGCGTGTGCATTGTGTGTGTGTGTGTGTGTGTGTGTGTGTGTGTGTGTGTGTGTGTGTGTGGTGTGTGTGTGTGTGTGTGTGTGTGTGTGTGTGTGTGTGTGTGTGTGTGTGTGTGTGTGTGTGTGTGCGTGCAAGCGCGCGCGAATAAACACTGAATATAATATATAGCCTATGTTTATATAGATAACAACTAAATAAAAAAATAAATAGAGAAAGAAAGAAGAAACAGCGGCAGATGTTTGGCATTTATAGTCCCCGTTTATGAAATAACACTGCCTGAATTCAAACCTTGAACGAGCAGGAATTCACTATCATTCCTACCTAATTTTCTCCCCTCCCTCCCTCCCCCCCCCCCCCTTCCCCCCACAAGCTCTTGAATCACTGAACTCTGACTAGTCCCGCGTATGACTCCGTAAATGCGAGGAGTCATGCGAGGGAAGCTTTGAAACGCACGTAAAGGAACACGCTGGACAGCAGAGACTCACTGGGTAGGTCATCTTTGTTGGCCACCATCTACAGACATGGAGCAACCCGGCTGAATCGGTTACTCTCGCTCAAGTTACCATCACTCCTACTACTATTATCACTACTGCTGCTACAATGCTTCTGCTATGCCGCTGCAGCTGCTATTATCACTACTACCACTACAACTGCAGTAGCAGTAGCAGCTGCTGCTACTGCTTCTACTTTCTGTAACTTTTAATACTGTTACTACTATTACTACAACATCAACCGCTGCAACTACTACAGCTGTTACTGTTGCTGGTGTTCATATCCCTCCCTCTCTTCTCTCTCTCTCTCTCTCTCTCTCTCTCTCTCTCTCTCTCTCTCTCTCTCTCTCCTCTCTCTCTCTTCACCAAGCTTTCTATCTTTCTTTCTTTCTTCTTCTCTTTCCAGTAGACGCAAAATGAAATAGATACCAGCGAAATGACTATGAGAATTTGGTCTTCCAAGTACAAGGCGATCAATAAAAAAGATAGAAGTAAAGAAAAGAAAGAAAAAAATGAACGGAATGTCAAATACTGAATGATCATTGAAAGAACGATAAAGAAAAGAAAAAAGACAGAAAGGAATAAAGAAAAGAAAAAAGATGAAAATAAAAGAATGTCTAAGTATTGAATGATTATTGAAATAACGATAAAGGAAAAAAAAATATACAGAAAGGAAGAGACAGAAAGAAGAAGTCTGAAAGAGAGGTGAAAAAAGAAATGATTTCTAACTAAGGGGAAAAGGAAAGGAGAAAAACCGAAAGTAACAAAAGAAAGAAACTTCACAAGATAACAAAGAAAGAAAGAAAGTAGAAAAGTTTTGTTAAGGAACACACACACACCACACACACACACACACACACACACACACACACACACACACACACCACACACACACACACACACACACACACACACACACAACACACACACACACACACACACACAATATCGCAGTAGAGGGAGCTTTAGAACCTCTGGAAACATTAAGCTGATTTAGAAACATCGTCAGTGAGAGCTCCAAGCAATTTGGAATGCACCTGGGATGGGGTTACCACTCATCCCTTTCCCCTGCCACCCTCTTCTTCTTTTCATTCCCTCTCCTCCCCACCCTGCCCTGCGCCTGTCTTAACACAGTTCTTCTCAACCAACACTGAGCTTTTTCCTTCGTTCTTTTCATTCCCTCTCCTCCCCACCCTGCCCTGCGCCTGTCTTAACACAGTTCTTCTCAACCAACACTGAGCTTTTTCCTTCGTTCTTTTAATTCCCTCTCCTCCCCACCCTGCCCTGCGCCTGTCTTAACACAGTTCTTCTCAACCAACACTGAGCTTTTTCCTTCGTTCTTTTAATTCCCTCTCCTCCCCACCCTGCCCTGCGCCTGTCTTAACACAGTTCTTCTCAACCAACACTGAGCTTTTTCCTTCGTTCTTGTTCTTTGCCAAGTACGGAAGTACAAAGTTCAGCTGCCGGAACAGGAAAGGTAGCAATCTGAATGACGCATGTGCAGACGAGTCTTTTCTACTCGTCAGTTCACATGATTATGAGGCTAAAAGCTTTACTTTAAAGAAATAATAACATTTGAATGCAACTGATTTTCAGTATTCTATTCCACACAAGTTGACCTTCAGATGTCCTGCCTTTGTTTAAAAAAAATCGGCAATACGACGTAAAGTATCCAGTCACAGTTCTATCAAATAGTACCTTCCGCCATTTTGTTTTGTACGATCATGAGCCAGATGAACTGAGATCTTCGAAAGTACCAACCATCTGTAAATTTTACAGAATTCAGAGAATCGCTAAGCCCAGCACATATATTAATATATAGAAATAAAAGAGGCCAAGATGGAAAAAAAAAAGAAAAGAAAAACAGCTTGTAAACAAACTGGTCTGTGATTTAGCTTCATTTCGATTAAAATCCACTCCGTCCTCCATATAAACAAGATACATGTTACCCTGAAGTCTGGAGGTCCGAATGGAAATAGAAAGGCAGGATGTGCCGCCATCCCCCCTCCCCCACCACAACTCCCCATCGACCACAAATAGTAACGTTCTTTGATTGGTGCTCAGAATTATTTCCATTGTTGCTGTTCATATAGTAACGTCCTTTGATTGGTGCTCAGTTATTTCAATTGTTACTGTTCATATAGTAACGTCCTTTGACTGGTGCTCGGTTATTTCCATTGTTACTGTTCATATAGAAACGTCCTTTGATTGGTGCTCAATTATTTCCATTGTTACTGTTCATATAGTAACGTCCTTTGATTGGTGCCCAATTATTTCCATTGTTACTGTTCATATAGTAACGTCCTTTGATTGGTGCTCAATTATTTCCATTGTTACTGTTCATATAGTAACGTCCTTTGATTAGTGCTAAATTATTTCCATTGTTACTTTTCATATAGTAACGTCCTTTGATTGGTGCTCAATTATTTCCATTGTTACTGTTCATATAGTAACGTCCTCTGATTGGTGCTCAATTATTTCCATTGTTACTGTTCATATAGTAACGTCCTTTGATTGGTGCTCAGAATTATTTCCATTGTTACTGTTCATATAGTAACGTCCTCTGATTGGTGCTCAATTATTTCCATTGTTACTTTTCATATAGTAACGTCCTTTGATTGGTGCTCAATTATTTCCATTGTGACGTTTCATATAGTAACGTCCTTTGATTGGTGCTCAATTATTTCCATTGTTACTGTTCATATAGTAACGTCCTTTGATTGGTGCTCAATTATTTCCATTGTTACTGTTCATATAGTAACGTCATTTGATTGGTGCTCAATTATTTCCGTTGTTACTGTTCATATAGAAACGTCCTTTGATTGGTGCTGAATTATTTCCATTGTTGCTGTTCATATAGTAACGTCGTTTGATTGGTGCTCAGAATTATTTCCATTGTTACTGTTCATATAGTAACGTCCTTTGATTGGTGCTCAGAATTATTTCCATTGTTACTTTTCATATAGTAACGTCCTTTGATTGGTGCTCAGAATTATTTCCATTGTTACTGTTCATATATTACCGTCCTTTGATTGGTGCTCAGAATTATTTCCATTGTTACTGTTCATATAGTAACGTCCTTTGATTGGTGCTCAGAATTATTTCCATTGTTACTTTTCATATAGTAACGTCCTTTGATTGGTGCTCAGAATTATTTCCATTGTTACTGTTCATATATTAACGTCCTTTGATTGGTGCTCAGAATTATTTCCATTGTTACTGTTCATATAGTAACGTCCTTTGATTGGTGCTCAGAATTATTTCCATTGTTCCTTTTCATATATTAACGTCCTTTGATTGGTGCACAGAATTATTTCCATTGTTACTGTCCATATAGAAACGTCCTTTGTTTGGTGCTCAATTATTTCCATTGTTACTGTTCATATAGTAACGTCCTTGGATTGATGCTCAATTATTTCCATTGTTACTTTTCATATAGTAACGTCCTTTGATTGGTGCTCAATTATTTCCATTGTTACTGTTCATATAGTAACGTCCTCTGATTGGTGCTCAATTATTTCAATTGTTACTGTTCATATAGTAACGTCGTTTGATTGGTGCTCAGAATTATTTCCATTGTTACTGTTCATATAGTAACGTCCTCTGATTGGTGCTCAATTATTTCCATTGTTACTTTTCATATAGTAACGTCCTTTGATTGGTGCTCAATTATTTCCATTGTGACGTTTCATATAGTAACGTCCTTTGATTGGTGCTCAATTATTTCCATTGTTACTGTTCATATAGTAACGTCCTTTGATTGGTGCTCAATTATTTCCATTGTTACTGTTCATATAGTAACGTCATTTGATTGGTGCTCAATTATTTCGTTGTTACTGTTCATATAGAAACGTCCTTTGATTGGTGCTGAATTATTTCCATTGTTGCTGTTCATATAGTAACGTCGTTTGATTGGTGCTCAGAATTATTTCCATTGTTACTGTTCATATAGTAACGTCCTTTGATTGGTGCTCAGAATTATTTCCATTGTTACTTTTCATATAGTAACGTCCTTTGATTGGTGCTCAGAATTATTTCCATTGTTACTGTTCATATATTACCGTCCTTTGATTGGTGCTCAGAATTATTTCCATTGTTACTGTTCATATAGTAACGTCCTTTGATTGGTGCTCAGAATTATTTCCATTGTTACTTTTCATATAGTAACGTCCTTTGATTGGTGCTCAGAATTATTTCCATTGTTACTGTTCATATATTAACGTCCTTTGATTGGTGCTCAGAATTATTTCCATTGTTACTGTTCATATAGTAACGTCCTTTGATTGGTGCTCAGAATTATTTCCATTGTTCCTTTTCATATATTAACGTCCTTTGATTGGTGCACAGAATTATTTCCATTGTTACTGTCCATATAGAAACGTCCTTTGTTTGGTGCTCAATTATTTCCATTGTTACTGTTCATATAGTAACGTCCTTGGATTGATGCTCAATTATTTCCATTGTTACTTTTCATATAGTAACGTCCTTTGATTGGTGCTCAGAATTATTTCCATTGTTACTTTTCATACAGTAACGTCCTTTGATTGGTGCTCAATTATTTCCATTGTTACTGTTCATATAGTAACGTCCTTGGATTGATGCTCAATTATTTCCATTGTTACTTTTCATATAGTGACGTCCTTTGATTGGTGCTCAGAATTATTTCCATTGTTACTGTTCATATAGTAACGTCCTTTGATTGGTGCTCAGAATTATTTCCATTGTTACTTTTCATATAGTAACGTCCTTTGATTGGTGCTCAGAATTATTTCCATTGTTACTGTTCATATATTAACGTCCTTTGATTGGTGCTCAGAATTATTTCCATTGTTACTTTTCATATAGTAACGTCCTTTGATTGGTGCTCAATTATTTCCATTGTTACTGTTCATATAGTAACGTCCTTTGATTGGTGCTCAGAATTATTTCCATTGTTACTGTTCACATAGTAACGTCCTTTGATTGGTGCTCAGAATTATTTCCATTGTTACTGTTCATATAGTAACGTCATTTGATTGGTGCTCAATTATTTCCATTGTTACTGTTCATATAGAAACGTCCTTTGATTGGTGCTGAATTATTTCCATTGTTGCTGTTCATATAGTAACGTCGTTTGATTGGTGCTCAGAATTATTTCCATTGTTACTGTTCATATAGTAACGTCCTTTGATTGGTGCTCAGAATTATTTCCATTGTTACTTTTCATATAGTAACGTCCTTTGATTGGTGCTCAGAATTATTTCCATTGTTACTGTTCATATATTACCGTCCTTTGATTGGTGCTCAGAATTATTTCCATTGTTACTGTTCATATAGTAACGTCCTTTGATTGGTGCTCAGAATTATTTCCATTGTTACTTTTCATATAGTAACGTCCTTTGATTGGTGCTCAGAATTATTTCCATTGTTACTGTTCATATATTAACGTCCTTTGATTGGTGCTCAGAATTATTTCCATTGTTACTGTTCATATAGTAACGTCCTCTGATTGGTGCTCAGAATTATTTCCATTGTTCCTTTTCATATATTAACGTCCTTTGATTGGTGCACAGAATTATTTCCATTGTTACTGTCCATATAGAAACGTCCTTTGTTTGGTGCTCAATTATTTCCATTGTTACTGTTCATATAGTAACGTCCTTGGATTGATGCTCAATTATTTCCATTGTTACTTTTCATATAGTAACGTCCTTTGATTGGTGCTCAGAATTATTTCCATTGTTACTTTTCATATAGTAACGTCCTTTGATTGGTGCTCAATTATTTCCATTGTTACTGTTCATATAGTAACGTCCTTTGATTGGTGCTCAGAATTATTTCCATTGTTACTGTTCACATAGTAACGTCCTCTGATTGGTGCTCAGAATTATTTCCATTGTTACTTTTCATATAGTAACGTCCTTTGATTGGTGCTCAATTATTTCCATTGCCACTTTTCATGTCCATACTCTTCATTCGACGAAGATGATTTTGATCTCCAAAGAAAAACGAAAACGAGAGTTTCTTTTTTAACCTCCTCAGTGGGGGTGAGGGTGGGGGGTGGGGATGGGGCGGGGGGGGGGGGGGGACTAAAGCTCGCTGCATTGTCCGCCATCTTGGCATTTGTAGTACCTTCTTCATTCGCTGCCGAGAAATAAAGCATAAAATACTGATACTTTTTGTAAAAAAAAATCCAAACAAAAGAAAATACTGAAAGTGGTAAAGTACCTAAACATCCGACTAGCGAAGTGAAGACTCCTGTTTGAAGATCTGAAAGGGAAAAATTTTTTTTTGCAAGGATTAGGACCAAATAAACTGCCCAAAAGAGGAAGTGTGTGTGTGTGTGTGTGTGTGTGTTGCGTGCGTGCGTGCGTTGCGTGCGTGCGTGCGTGCGTGCGTGTGTGTGTGTGTGTGTGTGTGTGTGTGTGTGTGTGTGTGAGTGAGGGGGGGGGGAGGTGGTGGAAATTGATGGGAAACGGGAGATGGGTATTGAGACTATTTCAGTTTTGTTGTTGTTGTTGTAGCTCCATTAGAAATGTCTTTTTCATGTCATATAGAGAAGGTTTTTTTTCCAACTTGTATTGTCGATCCTTTACAGCACAAGAAATAACAGTTCAATTCGGTTTGGTTCTTTGGGGCTGCATTAACAGTTCAATTCGGTTTGGTTCTGTGGGGCTGCATTGAAATAAGCGGCCTTTTATGTCCCTTTGGAATTCATAAAAGAAGTATAGCCTATATACAATGACGTTTTTCCTTCTCTCCTAGCTGTGTGTTGCCCTGAATGCTGCAGATGAAGTATATATACAATGACGGTTTTCCTTCTCTCCTAGCTGTGTGTTGCCCTGAATGCTGCAGATCATAAAAGAAGTATGTATACAATGACGTTTTTCCTTCTCTCCTAGCTGTGTGTTGCCCTGAATGCTGCAGATCATAAAAGAAGTATGTATACAATGACGTTTTTCCTTCTCTCCTAGCTGTGTGTTGCCCTGAATGCTGCAGATGTTGTTCGATCCTTAAAGATAGTTCTTTCTTGTTCAGTTTTGTGGCTTTTTGTGAAACGTATTATGACACCTAGCTAAAAAAATGTTACAAGAAAAAGAAGAGAAGAAAGGTTGTAAAACGTTGTTTTTAAAAAATCGTTAAAGATATTTTAAAAAACCAGTCTTAAAAAGTATATATCGTACAGAGCAGTTAAAACAGTATTAACTAAGAACTTTCGGAACAAAAGAAGATGCCTCAGTTAGTACTATCGAAAAGGGAGTAAAGTATGGTACAAGTATGTCAAAACGGTTAAAAAAAAAACAGTACTCAAAGCATTTTCAGATAAGTATTTTTACAAAAGCAGCAAAATAAAGGAGGGTACAATAAAGGCCGTAAAAAGAGCAGTGAAAGGTCCTATAAAAGGAAATACAAAGCAGTTTTGAAAGAAATATACAAAGTCGCTATTTTTTTCAAAGTAGCAAAAAAAAACAAAAAAAAAAAAACGGAGAAAATGATATGATGTTGTGATGCTGGCTGTTTGAACTTCTGAGTACAATGCACAGTGCTTAATCAGACACCATGACGTCGTATTAATGTTACAATGTGACTGACACAATGCACAGTGCTTAATCAGACACCATGGCGTCGCTGTTAGTGTTACAATGTGACTGACACAATGCACAGTGCTTAATCAGACACCATGGCGTCGTATTAGTGTTACAATGTGACTGACACAATGCACAGTGCTTAATCAGACACCATGACGTCGTATTAGTGTTACAATGTGACTGACACAATGCACAGTGCTTAATCAGACACCATGACGTCGCTATTAGCGTTACAATGTGACTGACACAATGCACAGTGCTTAATCAGACACCATGACGTCGTATTAGTGTTACAATGTGACTGACACAATGCTGCTGATCAAACTCTGTGCCTTGCTGAAATCTATACTCATCAGAATCTGCATTGCAGCACTGATCGATCCCGTTGTGCATTAAAACTATCGCAGTATCTGCATCTGTAGGATTGTTTGACTCTGTCTAGGTGTCTGTCGTTGCAAAGTTGTTTGATCTTATACATTCAGACTGTGCTGGAATCTGCCACTGCAGGATTGTATGGCTGTTGGGGGGTGCATTCAGAGTAGATCAGTGTCTGCCACTGCAGGATTGTATGGCTGTTGGGGGGTGCATTCAAAGTAGATCGGTGTCTGCCACTGCAGGATTGTTCAGCCTTGTGCATTTACACTGCATCGTTACGGCCATTGTGGGGATGTTTTATCTTCTACCAACTTTATCGGTAATTACCTTGGAAGAATTGTTTGATCCCTCTTGTAAATCTAAATTCTCTCTCTCTCTCTCTCTCTCTCTCTCTCTCTCTCTCTCTCTCTCTCTCTCTCTCTCTCCTCTCTCTCTCTCTCTCCAACAGGGAGAGTTGAACGATCTCCAGGTGGACTGTGCTTCTCTGTGGCAAGAAAATGGTGACCTCCGATAGAAAAATTCTCAGTTTGAAAGAGACTTGTCGACATAGAGAAGAAGACAGACGACCTGGAGTGTAGGTCCAAGCGTAAGGATCTAATTATCGATGGACTCACGAGGCCAAACAACGAAACGTCACAGGGCCTTGAGGCAGCCATCGTTGAACTGTTTACGGACAAGCTGGATATGACCAAGGACGTCTCTTTTGACTGCCCGCACGGCGTGAATGGTAAGCCTGATTCTCCAGTGACTGGGTGCTGCACTTGTTACAAGGACAAGGTGCACTTTGTGCAGGTCCTGAGAGCCAAGGGGAAACTGCGAGGCTCAGGAATCTTCATTGGTGAAGATTTCTCATGGCGGCTCAGGGAAATCAGACGGAGGTTGATTCCTCATATGAAAAAAAGCCATAGATGATGGTAAAAGGGTGGCAATGGTCTTTGGCTATCTTGTCATAAATGGACACAAAATGTCAGTCGACGAAGAAGGGAACCCAAGGGATTGAAAATAGGGAAGTGGCCGCTCCTCAGGTAGGGACATTTCTCCGATAACAAATAACGGCTTGTTCCCTATCAAGTTAAAGGGAACTCTCTCGTGTCCAACACCGGTTGTGGAGACAGTGAGTAGCGGTTCCACTGCACGGGCGCGTGTGTGTGAATCCTGTGAGTGTGACAGTGACGGTGACAGACGGGCACGTGCTAAAAGCAGGGGTGAGTGTTATGTTGAGCGTTGTAACACACGATCTACAGGTGGTGAGAATAGCCTGACAACACGCACTTGTACATTTGTAAATAACTTGTTTAACATATTGCAATGGAGTATTAATGGTTTAATCCCGATGTTAAGCAACAAACAGTTCATTATATACTTCGATTTCATTTGTTTTGTTGAAATGTTTTTGGACACATTTCATTTTGAGTTATTTGCAGAATACTCGATTTTCTGTAAGTCTGCCGTTAAATTTGGAAAACAGGGTCGTTCATTAGGCGGCATTGTGTGTCCTTTCTTTTTAAATGTCTGTGCCTCATATATTCCATATTCTGATATTCACTACTCAAACTTCATGTTTTTCCTTATTAACAAAGATATGTAAGGCTCTCCCAAAGATATTTTGTATGTTTGCGTTTATGTACCACCGGAGGGATCACCATTTTATTCTTGTTTTGATCTTGACAATGGCATTAATTTACTTGAGGAATGCTTACCCGATTGTCTGTTAGATGTTGATGATGTATGGATTATATTGTTAGAGACTTCAATAGCAGAACTGCTGATTTAAATTCTGCTGACTCATCAGGTGAAAGTATTGTCAGTTCATTATGTAAAATTAACCCTTTGAATGTAAATAGAAACACTCAGGATGAAATCGTAAACACTTACGGAAAACGCTTGCTAAATTTGTGTAACACTTTGGATTTATGTCTTATGAATGGTGTATGTAATAGCGACCTTTAAGGTTGCCACATATACAAATAAATAAGATTGTGTGGAATAGCGAAATGGAGGAAACATTTATTAGCTCAATGAACACTAAAGATGCTCGTAAAATGTTAGAATAAGCTTTTAGCCAGATTGATATTAACATTGATTTAGATTCCTTCAATACCTACATTAAACAAAGTGCCGACCGAAGGAGAAAAGAAATCAACATAGGATCTGGTCAGAACAGAGACGACTGGTATGACACAGAATGCAGAACAGCCAAAACTAAGCGGAGAAGGTTATACAGATTAGCCAAGTGTCCTGGCGACACTGGGATCAAAGTGCATTTTGCACAGCACGAAGAGAACATAAACACTTGTTAAAGCGTGAAGAAAAGGAATTCCACAAGGCCTTGGTAGATAAACTTTTGTCTTCAGTTGAGAATCAGAAACACTCCGGGATAATGTACATAAACTATCAGTAGAGACGAAGCACATTAGTAATAATATTTCTGTTGATAATTGGTTTAATCATTTCAAAGGACTTCTGGAGGAGGAAGTTCGCGAAAAGGACATGGACAGGTTGAGGAGTCCAATGACTCTTTCAACAGACCACTTTCAGGACAAGAAATTATGTTAGCACTGAAAAAAAAAAATACAAGAAGGTTGCTGGTCCAGATGGAATAATTGGAGAATTATTAAAAAGTGCAAGTGTCTATGTCTTAGATTTTTTCGTTGTATTTTTTAATGCCTTGTTTCAAAAAGACGTTTTTTTCCCAGAAAGTTGGATGGAAGGAATTGTGCTACCATTATTCAAGAAGGGTGATGTCAATAATCCGAACAACTACAGGGGCATTACCTTATGTGATATCAGTGGTAAAATTTATAGTACAGTCACAAATCGTCGTTTACAGGAATGGATTGAAGAAAATAACATTACTGGAGGGCACCAAGCTGGTTTTAAAAAGATTTATTCAACCACTGGCCACATGTTCACATTGTTAGCATTAGTACAAAAACACTTCTCTTTTTTAATCGGAAATTGTATGTTGCCTTCGTAGATTTTGAAAAAGCGTTTGATTCATTAAATTAAAAAATTATATGGTGTATTCTCGTAAAGAATGGAATAAAAGGCAAACTGTGTGATTGTATCCGAAGCATGTACGGTGACGTTGAAATTAAGGTTAGATATGGATCTAAATTAACAGACTCAATCAAATGTACATATGGTGTAAAACAGGGTGATGTATGTAGCCCAATTCTGTTTTCCCTTTTTATGGAGATGATTGAAAACGGTAAGCATGGAGCTTTTTTCACAATCGATTATTTTGAGTTATTCATTTTATTACTTGCAGATGACGTATTGTTATTAGCAGAAGCAGTAACACGTCTACACACGACACACCTGAGTAGTCTGCAAAATCTTGATCAGAAGGTAAATTTTAACAAAAGCAAAGTTATTGTGTTAAGAAAAGGTGGTCATTTATCAGCAAGAGGACGATGGACATGTCATGATACAGATATGTCTATTGTGAATGCATATAAATACTTAGGAATATTGTTTTCTTCCAAACTCAGTTTCACTTCAGCATGTAATGACCTAGCAAGTAAAGCAAACATTGTGGCGTTAGTGTATATTGCGGAAATTTTGTGTTTTGAATAACAATAGTTTGAATCTATTTTTGAAACTATTTGTTTCTCAAGTCCAGCCAATGGCCCTGTATGGCGCGGAACTTTGGGGGTTGGATGATGCAGCATGTCTATGCGAACAAGTACATCCACTTTCTTTCAAGAAGTTTTTGGGACTTGAAATGCGGACACCCAATGACTTTGTATACGAAGAAACTGATAGATATCCGATTTCTATAAACTGTCCAATACGTTGTATCCGTCACTGGCTAAAATTAGAGACAATGGATGATAACAGACTACCAGAGAATGCGTACAGAATGTTATTTGATTTAGATACAGGAGACAAAGAAACTGGGTATCAAAATAGTCGTTGCAAGTTGTATCAGCTTGGTTTTGGATATGTATGGGCGAATCAAGGAGTTCAGAATGTAAAACAATTTTTACATGAATTTAAAGACAGACTGATTTCATGTGGGAGGCAAGACTGGGATTTCCATATCAAAAACAGTAAGAGATTTTATATGTATTGGACGTTTTGCACCACACATGATGTCAAGCTGTATTTGAAAATAGATTTACAAAAACATCTGAAATTTATAATAACAAAGTTTCAATGTGGTATTTCAGAAACTGCTGTACATAATTATCGTTATAAGAAACACGCTGAGATTGATTTACGTTGTCCTCTTTCCGAAAAGGGAAATGAAAATGAATTTCACTTTGTTTTGTGTTGCCCTGTATCAAGTGATTAAAGAACGCGATATCTACCACAAAAATATTACATTGATCCTAACGTTTCGCTTAGCTTCTAGAACAGATTGAATTGTGAGAAAGTTATCGATTAACATATGCAAAGCATTTCAGTTGCGTTCTGTAATGATGTCATGACGGACGGAGTCTGGTGATCTCGAATGTTGTCAATAATGCAGTGTTGTACACTTGGTACTTTGTGCTCCCTTCATGAGTGGCAAAGGCCTTAATGAATACATATCCATTCATTCATTCATTCATTCATTCATTCATTCATTCATTCTCTCTCTCTCTCTCTCTCTCTCTCTCTCTCTCTCTCTCTCTCTCTCTCTCTTTCTCTCTCTCCTTCTCTCTTCGTTTCTCGGCTAGAACTGAGAGGTTCACCACTGGCAAGATTTTTGCGTTTGCGACCGTTTCCATCCCAGCACAGAGGTAGCCACATTCCGGAGATAATGTCTAAACACGACACGACACCAGTGTGGGTGTGTTTCAGTTCTTTTCGTGCCACCCACCCCACAGGCACACTGTGGCACACTCTTTTCCCACAGATGGGACTGGTCGAACGTGCAAAGTTTGTTTGTTTATTTGTTTACTTGTTTTAATGCTTGCGTTCACGCAGTACACTGGACCTCGGTTCCAGATCTCATGTGGAGGAACAGGAGGGGCTCGGAAGGGAAAATGTCTCCAGCATTGTTGACTCGGTTGTGAATCGATTCCTGGCACTTGGAGCAATAGTCTGACGTCTTCCCCACAGGGTCAAACAGGCCCCTGATCGGTGTCTGCCATTGGGGATTGCCTGGCCTCGTGGTACATATTGACTTTGTCGGTACCAATCATTGCGAGATTGTTGTGGCCTTATCTTGACTGTCGGAACCAATCATTTGGGGATTGTATGGCCTCGTTGTACATCTTGACTCCATCGGTATTAGTTACTAGGCGAGTGTGTGGCCATGTTGTACGTCTTGAATCTATCGGTATTAGTTACTAGGCGAGTGTGTGGCCATGTTGTACGTCTTGACTCTACCATTACCAATGATAAGGGGATTGTTTGGCCTTGATGTACATCTTGACTCTATCGGTATCAACCATTAGGGAATTGTTTGGCCTTGGTGCACATTTTGACACTGTACCAATCACTGGGAGATTGTTTGGCGTCGTTGAACATTTGACTCTACCGGTACCAATCATTACAGGATATTCTGGCCTTGCCGTATATTTGAAATGTTTCGGTGTTAATCATTAGGAGATTCTTTGGCCTTGCTGTAAATTGAAATATTTCGGTATTAATAATAGGGAGATTCTTCAGCCTTGCTGTAAATTGAAATCTTTCGGTATTAATCATAGGAGATTCTTTGGCGTTGTTGTAAATTGAAATCTTTCGGTATTAATCATAGGGAGATTCTTTGGCCGTGCTGTAAATTGAAATCTTTCGGTATTAATCATAGGGAGATTCTTTGGCCTTACTGTAAATTGAAATCTTTCGGTATTAATTATAGGAGATTCTTTGACCTTGCTGTAAATTGAAATCTTTCGTATTAATCATAGGGAGATTCTTTGGCCTCGCTGTGAATTGACATCTATCGGTACCAATCATTAGCAGATGTTTGGCCTTGTCGCACCCCCAACCTCTGTAGGTATGTACCGCTATGGTTTTCTTTCGCTTTCATTACAGGATTTGATACTTCGGTTTCAGTTGGGATGTTGAAAATGATCCAGACAAGCGTTTCATAGAGGCGAGGCAGCGAGAGTTATTGCTCGGTTGGCGAGTGTCAGCCTTTCATAGCACATTCCATGCGACAAGCGGGGCTAGGAACAGGCGAGAGCTGGCTAGACTGTATTAGGGTTCTCTCCCATACTGGAAAAATGGCCGACGGTTGTATCAGTCCTGTGACTGGTGCAGGAAAAGTAGTCAGGTTCTCCGACGGGAGCAAAACAAAAAACAAAACAAAAAAACGATGAAAACACTGACCCTTCGACAGCAAGAAAGGTGTGAAGACGTAGTCACATTAGTAATTCGAATTCTCGCGTCCATGAAACGTCTCAGGGAGAGTTGTCGCATATACTGCAGTACGACATTGGCAGGTACCGTTTCCCTCGACCCTGGTTGATGCTGAGGCCATACCATCTGAAAGAAACTCAAACCAAGGAACTATGACAGGCAGGCCCAGTGCAGACTGTCAATGGTTCATCGATTATCCGTCATCATGATCGATAACCATGGAGCAAGAACACGGGTATCTGACATTCTGTTGCCTTTGAAGGGTTGCTTTCTTGGTGATCATGTTTCGATTCTTTTTCGTCTCTTATATTTCATGCTTTTGAGTGGCAGGAGCAATAACAAATGTCGTGCCGGACAATGGTCACGGATTCCAAATCACAATAACAGATGTCGTGCAGGATAATGGTCACGGATTCCAAATCACAATAACAGATGTGCAGGACAATGGTCACGGATTCCAAATCACAATAACAGATGTCGTGCAGGATAATAGTCACGGATTCCAAATCAGAATAACACATGTCGTGTAGGATAATGGTCACGGATTCCAAATCACAATAACAGATGTCGTGTAGGATAATGGTCACGGATTCCAAATCACAATAACAGATGTCGTGCAGGACAATGGTCACGGATTCCAAATCACAATAACAGATGTCGTGCAGGACAATGGTCACGGATTCCAAATCACAATAACAGATGTCGTGCAGGACAATGGTCATGGATTCCAAATCACAATAACAGATGTCGTGCAGGATAATGGTCACGGATTCCAAATCACAATAACAGATGTCGTGCAGGATAATCGTCACGGATTCCAAATCACAATAACAGATGTCGTGCAGGACAATGGTCACGGATTCCAAATCACAATAACAGATGTGCAGGACAATGGTCACGGATTCCAAATCACAATAACAGATGTCGTGCAGGATAATGATCACGGATTCCAAACCACAATAACAGATGTGCAGGATAATGGTCACGGATTCCAAATCAGAATAACAGATGTCGTGCAGGGTAATGGTCACGGATTCCAAATCACAATAACAGATGTCGTGCAGGACAATGGTCACGGATTCCAAACCACAATAACAGATGTCGTGCAGGACAATGGTCACGGATTCCAAATCAGAATAACAGATGTCGTGCAGGGTAATGGTCACGGATTCCAAATCACAATAACAGATGTCGTGCAGGACAATGGTCACGGATTCCAAATCACAATAACAGATGTCGTGCAGGATAATCGTCACGGATTCCAAATCAGAATAACAGATGTCGTGCAGGATAATGGTCACGGATTCCAAATCACAATAACAGATGTCGTGCAGGACAATGATCACGGATTCCAAATCACAATAACAGATGTGCAGGACAATGGTCACGGATTTCAAATCACAATAACAGATGTGCAGGACAATGGTCACGGATTCCAAATCACAATAACAGATGTGCAGGACAATGGTCACGGATTCCAAATCACAAAAACAGATGTGCGGGATAATGGTCACGGATTCCAAATCAGAAGGGAAGCTCGCGCAGCCTGGGACTCTGCGAATACGATATTGTCTGTCATTATGGGATCCAAGGACACTCGATATTGTCGTCATTATGGGATCACAGGAAACTGTTGATGTCTTCTGTATGCCGATTCCAACCAAACGCTAATGAGCTCTGCTAATGAATGCTCCTGAAGTACTGGGTCTCTTTGTCTCCCTGCAGCCCAACAGCAGCAGCTCCTTGTTGACTGATGTCTTCATAGCATTACATAGGTGAAGTGGCTGCAAGTAAGAGTATGGTGGGATACACAGGTCAGAAAGAGCATTATAAAGAGGTGGGATACACAGGTCAGAAAGAGCATTATAAAGAGGTGGGATACACAGGTCAGAAAGAGCATTATAAAGAGGTGGGATACACAGGTCAGAAAGAGCATTATAAAGAGGTGGGATACACAGGTCAGAAAGAGCATTATAAAGAGGTGGGATACACAGGTCAGAAAGAGCATTATAAAGAGGTGGGATACACAGGTCAGAAAGAGCATTATAAAGAGGTGGGATACACAGGTCAGAAAGAGCATTATAAAGAGGTGGGATACACAGGTCAGAAAGAGCATTATAAAGAGGTGGGATACACAGGTCAGAAACAGCATTATAAAGAGGTGGGATACACAGGTCAGAAAGAGCATTATAAAGAGGTGGGATACACAGGTCAGAAAGAGCATTATAAAGAGGTGGGATACACAGGTCAGAAACAGCATTATAAAGAGTTGGGATACACAGGTCAGAAAGAGCATTATAAAGAGGTGGGATACACAGGTCAGAAAGAGCATTATAAAGAGGTGGGATACACAGGTCAGAAAGAGCATTATAAAGAGGTGGGATACACAGGTCAGAAACAGCATTATAAAGAGAACACAGAAAAATGGACTTGGAGGGCGGGGGAGGCGGGGGAGTGAGGTGGAATGAGGGAAGGGGGGAGGAATGAGGGAAGGGGGGTGGAATGAGGGAAGGGGGGAGGAATGAGGGAAGGGGGGAGGAATGAGGGAAGGGGGGTGGAATGAGGGAAGGGGGGTGGAATGAGGGAAGGGGGGAGGAATGAGGGAAGGGGGGAGGAATGAGGGAAGGGGGGTGGAATGAGGGAAGGGGGGAGGAATGAGGGAAGGGGAGGAATGAGGAAGGGGTGGAATGAGGGAAGGGGGGAGGAATGAGGGAAGGGGGGAGGAATGAGGGAAGGGGGGAGGAATGAGGGAAGGGGGGTGGAATGAGGGAAGGGGGAGGAATGAGGGAAGGGGGAGGAATGAGGGAAGGGGGGAGGAATGAGGGAAGGGGGGAGGAAGGGGAAAAAAAGAGAAACTATGACGAAACAGAAAACTCGATTTAAAAAGAATACCAAGTACACAACATACACTCCCTTGTAGAACACCGAGAACTAGTCTATTATTTGTTTCCTTTTTCTTTTTTAACAATTCGGTTATTGAAATCTACAGAGCTGTAGACGGACACCATTTAGTATTCATTCCTTTAGTTTCTCTCTCAGCTATACTGACTTATGCGTGGCTCCCCCCCCCCCCCCCCCCCCCCCCGTGTCATCCATTCCAAAGGCACACACTGGCCTCTCAGAGCGCTACGTTTCCAGCTCACTTCAAGCAGAGTTCTACTTCTGTTCTCGCCTAAAGCATTGCTCCACTGTTCCTTTTTTCCTTGCAAATAGAGCACTGCTTTTATCTCTTTTTTTTTGTACCGCAGGGATAGTTCTACTGTTGTCTAATTGTTGCAATCAGAGATTTTTTTTTCCTCTTTGCCGAAAGCATAGTACTACAGTTTCGTTTTTCGCCGCAAGCAGAAAGTTTTTTTTTTTTTTTCACTGCAAGTATATACTACGTTTCCGTTTTTGACACAAGCAGAGTACTACTGATGCAAGCAGATGTTACTGACGCAAGCAGCGTACT
The DNA here is from genome assembly GCA_033310375.1 of Conus canariensis. Classification (NCBI taxonomy): domain Eukaryota; kingdom Metazoa; phylum Mollusca; class Gastropoda; order Neogastropoda; family Conidae; genus Conus; species Conus canariensis. The sequence continues at coordinate 1,113,981 of CM065720.1, forward strand.
ACTGACGCAAGCAGAGTACTACTGACGCAAGCAGAGTACTACTGACGCAAACAGAATATTACTGATGCAAGCAGAGTACTACTGACGCAAGCAGAGTACTACTGATGCAAGCAGAGTACTACTGATGCAAGCAGAGTACTACTGACGCAAGCAGAGTACTATTGATGCAAGCAGAGTACTACTGATGCAAGCAGAGTACTACTGACGCAAGCAGAGTACTACTGACGCAAGCAGAGTACTACTGATGCAAGCAGAGTACTACTGATGCAAGCAGAGTACTACTGATGCAAGCAGAGTACTACTGATGCATGCAGAGTACTACTTTTACCTCTTCACCGAGGTAAACAGCTTTTTTTTTGTTTTGTTTTTTGTTTTTGCGTTTTCCCTTTTCACTGCCAGCAAAGAGGGTTTTTTTTCTTTAATTTTCACCGCTTATGAGGAGGAAGCCAATCATCCTGAAGCTGTTTGAAGCAGATTCTGGCACATCGTAATTTTTTTTAGCCTTTCAAGGAGTAGACACTGGGTGGCAAAATGGAATCTACTGTCCGCCAATTTTCCTTTATCCGGAAGTCTCTGCTGCTGAATTTGACCTGTTACTTAGAATTGAGCACAGATGAGCCTGAGCCGAGGCCTGGGATACTTCACATTCTGGTCTCATCTCTCATCCTCTCTCGCTCGATGAAATTCGTCTTTGATGAAAATTGACCGATATACACGCATACTGGCGTCGTGTTTAGATATCCCCGAAGACGGAATGTGGATATCTTCATGGCGGGATCCAAAACGGTTGCATAATAATAATAGAAACAAATAATCTCACCAATGGTGTTCTAGCCAAGGAACGAAGAAAAAAAGACAGAAAGGAAAAAAAAGAAAGAGAGAAAGAAAGATAGATAGATAGAAAGACAGATTGACAGGAAGAAAGAAAGAAAGGAAGGAAGGAAGGAAGGAAGGAAGGAAGAGGGAATGAAAGAAAGCAAAAAAGAAGGAAGAAAGAAAGAAAGAAAGAAAGAAAGAAGAAAGGAAGGAAGGTAGGAAGGAAGAAAGAAAGAAGAGAAAGAAAGGAAGAAAGAAGGAAGGAAAAAAAGAAAGAAAGTAGGAAAGAAAGAAAGAAAAAGAAGAAGGAAGAAAGAAAGAAAGAAAGAAAGAAAGAAAAATAACTCCAGACATCAGGACCAAGGGAACGGATTATCCTCCCCCCCCCCCCCCCCCACCACACCACACACACACACGAGTTCTTAGATGTCTCAAGAGTGAATCCCCCCTTAAAAAGATGGAACTGTGTTTATGTCATCTACTACGTGTGTGAGCATGGAATTGCTTTTGCCGATGTGACAACCTGACACTGTCCCGTACGGTCGACTGGGATACAAACAACAAGAATGGAATTAAGTATAAAGAATACAGAATAATCACACTGTCATTCACCAGCGAGCTACATGGGTGAAAGAGGCTAGATTATCAATGTTTACACGTGTTCATTGTGCTAACAACATGATGTGTGAATAAAACTTGTGTTATGAACAGAAGAAGTTATCTTATGGTGAAAAGGGAAAGTAATAGTCCGCTTATGGTGAAAAGGGAAAAGTAATAGTTCACTTATGGTGAAAAGAGAAAAGTAATAGTCCGCTTATGGCGAAAAGGGAAAAGTAATAGTCCGCTTATGGTGAAAAGGGAAAAGTAATAGTCCGCTTATGATGAAAAGGGAAAAGTAATAGTCCGCTTATGGTGAAAAGGGAAAAGTAATAGTCCGCTTATGGTGAAAAGGGAAAAGTAATAGTCCGCTTATGGTGAGAAGGGAAAAGTAATAGTCCGCTTATGGTGAAAAGGGAAAAGTGACGGTCCACTGATGGTGAAAAGGGACAAGTAATAGTCCGCTTATGGTGAAAAGGGAAAAGTGACGGTCCACTAATGGTGAAAAGGGAAAAGTAATAGTCCGCTTATGGTGAAAAGGGAAAAGTGACGGTCCACTAATGGTGAAAAGGGAAAAGTGACGGTCCACTAATGGTGAGAAGGGAAAAGTGACGGTCCACTAATGGTGAAAAGGGAAAAGTGACGGTCCACTAATGGTGAAAAGGGAAAAGTGACGGTCCACTAATGGTGAGAAGGGAAAAGTGACGGTCCACTAATGGTGAAAAGGGACAAGTAATAGTCCGCTTATGGTGAAAAGGGAAAAGTGACGGTCCACTAATGGTGAAAAGGGAAAAGTAATAGTCCGCTTATGGTGAAAAGGGAAAAGTGACGGTCCACTAATGGTGAGAAGGGAAAAGTGACGGTCCACTAATGGTGAAAAGGGAAAAGTGACGGTCCACTAATGGTGAAAAGGGAAAAGTAATAGTCCGCTTATGGTGAAAAGGGAAAAGTGACGGTCCACTAATGGTGAAAAGGGAAAAGTGACGGTCCACTAATGGTGAGAAGGGAAAAGTAATAGTCCGCTTATGGTGGAAAAGGGAAAAGTAATAGTCCGCTTATGGTGAAAAGGGAAAAGTAATAGCCCGCTTATGGTGAAAAGGGAAAAGTGACGGTCCACTAATGGTGAAAAGGGACAAGTAATAGTCCGCTTATGGTGAAAAGGGAAAAGTAGTGCCCTATTCGAGGGAAAAGGTGCAGACGGCTCTCCGCCTTCGGTGAAAAAGAATAAGTGCTACTTTGCCGGCGGGGAAAAGAGAAAAATAGTACTCTGCTTGCGGTAAAAAGAGAACGTAGGAGACGGCTGTGGTGAAAATGGAAAAGTAGTTCTCCTCTGAGGCGCCGGGGGAGGGCTTGATGGTTGGGTAGGAAGACAATAATGTTCCGCCTGTGGTGAAAAGGGAAACGTAATACTCCACTCGTGCTGACAAAAGTAGTACTTCCTTTGTGGTGAAAAGGGAAACGTAATACTCCACTCGTGCTGACCAAAGTAGTACTTCCTTTGTGGTGAAAGGGGAAACGTAATACTCCACTCGTGCTGACCAAAGTAGTACTTCCTTTGTGGTGCAAAGGGAAACGTAATACTCCACTCGTGCTGACCAAAGTAGTACTTCCTTTGTGGTGAAAAGGGAAACGTAATACTCCACTCGTGCTGACCAAAGTAGTACTTCCTTTGTGGTGAAAGGGGAAACGTAATACTCCACTCGTGCTGACCAAAGTAGTACTCCCTTTGTGGTGAAAAGGGAAAACTGGTATTCTGCTTGTGGTGAAATGTAAAAGTAGTTCTCAACTTGTCGTGAAAAGGAAAAACAGTAATACTCTGCTTGTGGTGAAAATGGAAAAAAAATAGTACTCTGTCGGTAGTGAAAAGGAAAAAAAAGTATTTAACTGCTTCGGGGGTGAGAGGTGGGGGGGGGGGGGTGAATAGGACTCTGTTGTGAAAAGGGAAAAGCAGTATTCTGCTCGTGGTGAGAAAAGGGAAAGGTAGTATTCTGCTCAAGGCGAAAAAGGGAAAGGTAGTATTCTGGTTGTGGTGAGAAAAGGGGGAAACAGTATTCTGCTCGTGGTGAGAAAAGGGAAAGGTAGTGTTCTGGTTGTAGTGAGAAAAGGGAAAAGTAGTATTCTGCTCATGGTGAAAAAGTAGTATTCTGCTCGTGGTGAAAAAGGGAAAAGTAGTATTCTGCTCGTGGTGAAAAAGGGAAAAGCAGTATTCTGCTCGTGGTGAAAAAGGGAAAAGCAGCATTCTGCTCGTGGTGAAAAAGGGAAAAGTAGTATTCTGCTCATGGTGAAAAAAAAGAAAAGCAGTATTCTGCTCGTGGTGAAAAACGGAAAAGTAGTATTCTGCTCGTGGTGAAAAAGGGAAAAGTAGTATTCTGCTCGTCGTGAAAAAGGGAAAAGTAGTATTCTGCTCATGGTGAAAAAGCGAAAAGTAGTATTTGCTCATGATGAAAAAAAAGAAAAGCAGTATTCTGCTCATGGTGAAAAAGGGAAAAGTAGTATCCTGGTCATGGTGAAAATGGAAACAGTAGAGCTCTGCTAGTAGTGAAAAAGAAAACAATTGTACTCTGCTCGTGAAAAAAATAATACCCCGTTTGAGGTGAATAGTAGTGCTCTTCTTGCTTCTGCACACTTGTACGCCTCCCTCCCCACTGCGCCCAAGCTGCCATTCCCCCTGACGGCCCTCTCATGTCCAAACCACATTCCCATCTGAAGAAAAGGTTTATTGGTTTAGTTAGGGTAGCTAGGCGCTTTCTCTGTCTATTTCTTGCTTTTCTTTTTTGTTTGTTTTTGTTTTGTTTTCTTTCTTTCGTTCTTTTCTTTTCTTTTCTGTCTTTTTTCTTCTAAGGCGCGCGCGCACGCGTATGTGTGTGTTCGTTCTTTAATTTAACGTCTATCCACCTAACAGTGATCTTAGACTGTATGTAAGTGTTATGTGTGTGTGTGCATGTGGTGTTTTTAGGTGTATGCATGCGAACAGTTGGTGTTGATTTTGGGCGTACGTAGGTATGTATAATGCAATTAGGCCTAGATAAAAAAACAAAACAAAAAAAAAGCCCATCACATAACTGAATCCAAAACTTTAAAAGAAACACTAAATAAGCAACTAACACCAAGATGGGGAAAATAACATAGACGTTAAAGTAAATGTCCAGTTGGGCTCTTAATCAGTCCTTGAACAACTTCAAAAATGTTTGATTCGTTAGAGATGACGTCTTCAAAGACTGACATCGACGGTTCAGTGTTTAACAACCAAGCAGGTAAATAGGGTTTCATTCTATCGCACAAAAAAGTAGATGGAACGGAGTGATTTGCTGGCCACAAATACAAGTCACATGTTTACAGAATTCGGTTTTAAAGGCATTAAGCCTAAATCTAAAAATCAAACTTTTTAAAATCCACTCTTGGTAGAGATTCTTGATACCTGTTTTATTGTCTGATATCTTGTTAAATAATATCCCATTTTTGTTTTTGGTGCCTTTTCCCTTATTTAAGATAGAGCTCCAGGATACATCTTTTAAAAGACTATAACTCTCATGTAAGGATAAAGGAATGCATATCTTTGTTAAATTAGTTTCAGTGATAGCAGCCTTTTTGGCTAATTGGTCTACGCTTTCATTCGCAGATAATCCACAGTGAGATGGAACCCAAAAAAAATCGACGTAAGAACCACGTAAATGCAAAAAATGAATTAAGTGGTAGACTTCTGATATGAGTTCTGCTCTCACACTTGTATCCGAAAATTTTAGAGTTTGTAGGACTGATTGTGAATCAACACAAAGTAGTATTTGAAATGCAGGAAATCGAAAATCAAGAAGAAAGTTTAATGCCATGATAATGGCAACAAGTTCCGCAGTAAATATGGAAATGTTCTTACCAAGGTGGTAACCTTTCTCTATTTTTAAGGATGGAATTATGAATGCTGAACCAGACAAATGATTGTCTAGTACAGAACCATCTGTATAAATTTTAGGGTGAATTATATAAGTTTCATTTATATGTGACTTAACATACGTTGGCAGCAAGGGTTCATCACTTTTTGTTAAACTTCTATAGTCTATGTCATAATTTGCTCTACTAAGTTCCCAGTCCGGGATAGTGCTAAAAGACACCAGAGGAGGTACGTTTTGAGGTGCAGTGCCTGCTTTTGTAAATAAGTCAGATGTGTATGAGGCTATCGATTTTAGAGAATCAATTTTTTGTGCCCGTTTAGGAAAATTTATTTCTGATTTTAATTCAGTTTCACTGGTATTAAGATTTTGTGTGTGTGTGTGTGTGTGTGTGTGTGTGTGTGTGTGTGGTGCGTGCGTGCGTGCGTGCGTGCGTGCGTGCGTGCGTGCGTGCGTGCGTGCGTGCATGTGTGTGTGTCCGCTCTATGTGTGTGTATACATGCATGCGAGCGTGCTCGTGCGTGCATGTGTGTGTGTGTGTGTGTGTGTGTGTGTGTGTGTGTGTGTGTGTGTGTGTGTGTGTGTGTGTGTTGCACCCGCGAACGTGCGTGCAAACGTGTGTGCGTGCGTGCGTGCATGCGTGTGTGTGTGTGTGTGTGTGTGTGTGTGTGTGTTGTGTGTGTGTGTGTGTGTGTGTGCTATAATGTGTGTGTGTGTATGTGTGTGTGTGTGTGTGTGTGTGTGTGTGTGTGTGTGTGTATGTGTATGTGTGCGTGTGTGTGTGTGTGTGTGAGAGAGAGAGAGAGAGAGAGAGAGAGTGAGTGTGTGTGTGCGTTTGCTATAATGTGTGTGTGTGTGTGTGTGTGTGTGTGTGTGTGTGTGTGTGTGTGTGTGTGTGTGTGTGTGCCACACCAGGCTCTCGCTACCCGTTGAAGGTGGGCTTTTCTCCCCTCTAAAGAGACTCCCTACCGGTCGTATTGTCGAGTCGCGTGCAGCAACACACCCCTTCAAACACACACACACACACACACACACACACACACACACACACACACACACACACACACACACACACACATGCAGAATGAGGAGAGAGAGAGAGAGAGAGAGAGAGAGAGAGAGAGAGAGACAGACAGACAGACAGACAGACAGACAGATGGGAAGAATATCTATATAAGACTGTTTGAAAAAAACATTCACATTGTCAGTACTAATGACATGTATTACTGTTTTGTAAAGGTTCGCCACCATAGCCATTGATGGTCATCATGCCATGATTCTTTAACATTCCTGCATAGTGCCTCCCTGGGAATGACAGAGTCCCGGGTGCAGACGTTGCCATTACTCAGTGTCAGTTTACATCTAGTCTACAAAGTCAGCCCAAAGAGAATGCCAACTGCCCATGGCATGTGAGTCACACAGAAAGCTGTACATTGGAGCAGAATGTTTCTCCTGCGATATTAGAAACGCACTGTGAGACC
>CM065720.1:1125758-1128258 GCA_033310375.1 Conus canariensis
TCAGTTCAAGTTGATTCAAACATCCCCAATATTAGAAATCACAAACGACAAAGTTGGAAATAATTGCACCAAATCTTTGTCTTCTATGGCGATGAGTTTGGTTTTTGTGGAATGCCGTTCAATATGGCGCTGGCAAGTCTCTGCGGATGGATGCAACGAAAAGTGACAACCAGACACCTCCATGGCTTCCCCGGCTGTTCCTCCAAGGGAGAGAGGTACACACAGCAGTGTGAAATAGGTTCAAATCTCCACTGTGTCTTTACTTGTTTGAAATCAGCCCTTGAGTGTCAGTGGGATAAGATCTTGCTAACGCGTGTGGCTGGTTTTGTTTGTTTGTTGGTTGGTTGGTTGGTTGGTTGATTGGATTTCACCCAAGACTCGGCCAATTAGGGGTCAGGCTCCACAGGTGCCGTTCATTTCCTTTTTTGTATTCCTTTCTTTCCAAACATCATTCTTTATGGATCTATCATTGCTTTTGACGAATACTTCATCATTATTATGTTCTCAGTGAAATACACCGTTCCTTAACATTGCCGGTCTGTTACAAAAATTGAACTGTACTGTGAGTTGTGTTGATTCGTTGTGCAGCCAATGAATGATCTTGGGATGTACTCAAATCTTAAATAAATGCTAGCGAACCGCCCAGAGAACGTGGACAAACGAGTCACAAGACGAAACACAACGCGTTTCGACCTCTTAGGTCTTCATCAGGTGAGACATTAACGAATAAAACAATGAAAATTCACTTAGCTTTGATCGCTTCAGATCACTTCGCAGGGTTCAGCGCAAGGAAGAAGGCGTTGAATGAGAACGAGGCTGTTGGAAGGGAAATAGTGAGCGAGTCAAAGTCGTAATGAAGATAATAATATTACTGATAGGAATACTAATAATGGTCAAAATACTGAGAAAAAAAATTATTATCATTATTATTATTATTTTTTTTTAATTATTATTAGTATTTACTGATTTTTTAATTTATTATTATTTTTAATGTTTCATTTATTTATTTATTTGATTATTACAAAAATGTATTTTCTAAATATATTTCTGTATCATGCTTTCATTACCTTAACCTTCACTATCGTTGTTAGCAGTATCATTCAGTAATACTATTGCTAGTATTGATACTACCACTGGCATTGACATCACCATCGCCTTCGCCTCTGGGACTGTTGCCACGGCAACCCTGCTGTTTAAGAATCCTCTAACCCACTCTCCTTTCTCCCATACCCATACTTATTGACACTAAGATTGGTAGTAATCTTGTCCCTTTTTTTTTTTTTTTTCTCTCAGTATTTTGACCATTATTAGTATTCCTATCAGTAATATTATTATCTTCATTACGACTTTGACTCGCTCACTATTTCCCTTCCAACAGCCTCGTTCTCATTCAACGCCTTCTTCCTTGCGCTGAACCCTGCGAAGTGATCTGAAGCGATCAAAGCTAAGTGAATTTTCATTGTTTTATTCGTTAATGTCTTACCTGATGAAGACCTAAGAGGTCGAAACGCGTTGTGTTTCGTCTTGTGACTCGTTTGTCCACGGGCGGTTCGCTAGCATTTATTTAAGATTTGTTTAGATTTCCGCCTGCAGTCCTCTCGCTTTGCAACTAGATCTATTGGGATGTACTGTTATGATTATTCTTAATTGTAGTAGTAGTAGTAGTAGTAGTAGTAGTAGTAGTAGTAGTAGTAGTAGCAGCAGCAGCAGCAGCAGCAGCAGCGAGTAGAAGTAATGGTAGTAGAGTAGTGGCCGTAGTAGTAGAAGTAATAGTAGGCGGTAATAGCGATGGTAGTGGTGGTGGTGGTGGTGGTGGTAGTAGTAGTAGTAGTAGTAGTAGTAGTAGTAGTAGAGTAGTAGTAGTAGTAGTAGTAGCAGTAGTAGTAGTAGTAGTAGTAGTAGTTGCAGCAGCTGCAGCAGCAGCAGCAACCGCAGCAGCAGTAGCAGCAGTAGCAGTCGTAATAATGATAGTAGTAGTCATAGTAGTAGTAGTAATAGTAGTAGTAGCTGACAGGCCTAATCAAACGAACACACTAGAAACAGTCAACAACTACATCAAACAATGCATGAAAACAAAGGAGAAAAAAGCCATACGCAAACCCCACCACTTTGGCACCATATTGGACCCTATACCATCCAACCCGATCTCATCAGTCTCTGTCTCCACTCACCTCCCACCACTCGTTCAAAACCATTACTCACAGAGTGACCTAAAATAGATACCGCACACCCACAGCACAGCACGCACCTACACAACCCCAGTCCGCATAACGTAGAGCACTGAGGAGGGCCAAGAAAAGGTGTCAGGCTCCATTACAGAGAGGACAGAGAAGCAGAGTGGTCAACTTCCTGTGGGAGGTGATTCTTAACGAAAGGTGCCTGACAGGCAAAGGTGTGTCGACCAAAAAAGTGTGAGTGTGAGTGTGTGTGTGTGTGTTGTGTGTGTGTGTGTGTGTGTGTGTGTGTGTGTGTGTGCGTGCGTGCGTGCGTGCGCGCGTGC
>CM065720.1:1138258-1145758 GCA_033310375.1 Conus canariensis
ATCCAGCAGGTCAACTCACGTCATTCAAGGAATCCAACAGGTCAACTCACGTCATTCAAGAAATCCAACAGGTCAACTCACGTCATTCAAGGAATCCAACAGGTCAAGTCACGTCATTCAAGGAATCCAACATGTCAAGTCACGTCATTCAAGAAATCCAGCAGGTCAACTCACGTCATTCAAGAAATCCAACAGGGTCAACTCACGTCATTCAAGAAATCCAACAGGTCAACTCACGTCATTCAAGAAATCCAACATGTCAAGTCACGTCATTCAAGGAATCCAACCGGTAAAGTCACGTCATTCAAGAAATCCAACAGGGTCAACTCACGTCATTCAAGGAATCCAACAGGTCAACTCACGTCATTCAAGGAATCCAACAGGTCAACTCACGTCATTCAAGAAATCCAACAGGTCAAGTCACGTCATTCAAGGAATCCAACAGGGTCAACTCACGTCATTCAAGAAATCCAACAATTCAACTCACGTCATTCAAGAAATCCAACAGGTCAAGTCACGTCATTCAAGGAATCCAACAGGTCAACTCACGTCATTCAAGGAATCCAACAGGTCAAGTCACGTCATTCAAAAAATCCAACATGTCAAGTCACATCATTCAAGGAATCCAACAGGTCAAGTCACGTCATTCGAGGAATCCAACGGGTCAAGTCACGTCATTAAAAAATCCAACATGTCAAGTCACGTCATTCAAGGAATCCAACAGGTCAAGTCACGTCATTCAAGGAATCCAACAGGTCAAGTAACGTCATTAAAGGAATCCAGCATGTCAAGTCACGTCATTAAAGGAATCCAACAGGTCAAGTCACGTCATTCAAGGAATGAAAACAAGGGCACGTTTTTAAAAGATCAATCAGATCAGTCATGTTGGGAAAAGGAAGCACCACGTCAAGTGATGTGGTGACAGAAATCAAACAGGTCATGGTCACGTTGTAGATCACGATGTCCGCATGAACGACCATCATTTGCTGTAGTCCACACGGGTCATGGTCACGTTGTAGATCACAGTCCGTCATGAACGACACCATCATTGCTGTAGTCCACACAGGTCATGGTCACGTTGTAGATAGGATCACGATGCCCGTCATTGAACGACACCATCATTTGCTGTAGTCCACACAGGTCATGGTCACGTTGTAGTAGATCACGATGCCCGTCATTGAACGACACCATCATTTGCTGTAGTCCACACAGGTCATGGTCACGTTGTAGATAGGATCACGATGCCCGTCATTGAACGACACCATCATTTGCTGTAGTCCACACAGGTCATGGTCACGTTGTAGATAGGATCACGATGCCCGTCATTGAACGACACCATCATTTGCTGTAGTCCACACAGGTCATGGTCACGTTGTAGATAGGATCACGATGCCCGTCATTGAACGACACCATCATTTGCTGTAGTCCCACAGGTCATGGTCACGTTGTAGACAGGATCACGCTGCCCGTCATTGAACGACACCATCATTTGCTGTAGTCCACACAGGTCATGGTCACGTTGTAGACAGGATCACGCTGCCCGTCATTGAACGACACCATCATTTGCTGTAGTCCACACAGGTCATGGTCACGTTGTAGATAGGATCACGATGCCCGTCATTGTACGACACCATCATTTGCTGTAGTCCACACAGGCCATGGTCACGTTATACATAGGATCACGCTGCCCGTCATTGTACGACACCATCATTTGTTGTAGTCCACGGGAAGTAAAGACACTTCAATTACATCGCGTTGATGAAAAGTTTTGAAAGAATTTGGGGGAGATTTATAAACAAGGCTTGTCGGACGTGTGTGTCAGCAGAGGCTGCACGATCCCATCTTTGCTGAATTTAGGATTCCTGTGCTCATCTTCCATCCTGACGATCACGCCTCCTGAGTGCTCAGGATTGCACCTTGACGAGATGAGTTGGATTGAAGTGGTCGGAGTGAAGCTGAACGGGACAGGATTCCAATCATTTCAAGAGTTTGCTTTGTTTGGGGTTCGAAGTGACATGCCACGAATTGAAATAGGGCGCCGACGTGTGCCACGTGCTCCGAATGAGAAAGAGCATTTCCATAGCTTGAACACCAACGCCTCTGTCTGTCTGTCTGTCTGTCTGTCTGTCAGGCTGGCTGGCTGTCGGTCTGCCTGCCTGCCTGTCTGTCTGTCTGTCTGTATGTCTGTCTGTCTCCCTATCAAAGCAGGTTTTATGTTTAGAATTCTCTCGGGCTGATATTCTTCGTCTTTTGCATCGAAATTTGAATTCAGTAAGAATCGCCATGTTCATGGACTTATGCACACAGCCCTTTCCTGCTCTGCAGATTTGTGTGGAATCGTATCTTATTTTTGTGGAATCGTATCTTATTTTTGTGGAATCGTATCTTATTTTTGTGGAATCGTATCTTATTTTTGTGGAATCGTATCTTATTTTTGTGGAATCGTATCTTATCCGTTCTTGATGTCAATGTCAGTCTGAATATCTTTAAAAGGGCCTATCATTTGCAATCAATGAGAGAATTTTTTAAGTTCACCAGTAAAATACATTCATTAATTTCTCTCTCTCTCTCTCCTCTCTCTCTCTCTCTCTCTCTCTCTCTCTCTCTCTCTCTCTCTCTCTCTCTCTTACGTGTGTATTATATAAAACTTTTGTTATAGTTGCCTTCAGTTGTTGCTTTTTTTGTTCATTATTTTTTTTCTTTTAATTTACAAATGCCATTTAAGATTGAGTTACAGCTATTTTGTTGTTGTTGATTGTTTTTCTCGTTGTTGCTTTTTTTTTTTATTGCCTTGCCTTGTCTTGCTTCTTTCATTGTTGATGCCATGGTTGTTGTTGTTTGGTTGGTTTGTTGTTGTTTGGTTGGTTGGTTTGTTGTTGTTTGGTTGGTTGGTTTGTTGTTGTTTGTTTGGTTGGTTTGTTGTTGTTTGGTTGGTTGGTTTGTTGTTTGTTCGGTTGGTTTGTTGTTGTTTGTTTGGTTGGTTTGTTGTTGTTTGTTTGGTTGGTTTGTTGTTGTTTGGTTTGTTGGTTTGTTGTTGTTTGGTTGGTTTGTTGTTGTTTGGTTGGTTGGTTTGTTGTTGTTTGGTTGGTTGGTTTGTTGTTGTTTGGTTGGTTGGTTTGTTGTTGTTTGGTTGGTTGGTTTTGTTGTTTGTTCGGTTGGTTTGTTGTTGTTTGTTTGGTTGGTTGTTGTTGTTGTTTGTGTTGGTTTGGTTGTTGTTGTTGTTTGGTTGTTGGTTGGTTTTGTTGTTTGGTTTGGTTGGTTTGTTGTTGTTTTGGTTGGTTTGGTTTGTTGTTGTTTGTTTGGTTGGTTTGTTGTTGTTTGTGTTGGTTGTTGTTGTTGTTTGGTTGGTTTGTTGTTGTTGTTGGTTGGTTTGTTTGTTGTTGTTTGGTTGTTGTGTGGGTTTGTTTGTTTGTTGGTTGGTTTTTGTTGTTTGGTTGGTTGTTGTGTTGTTGGTTGGTTGGTTTGTTGTTGTTTGTTTGTTAAAATGTTTTGATGCATACGTTGTGCCATTGGTATAGAATAGAACTGCAAGTATGAAAAATGGCTAACTAAGCCAATACTTTTACAGTTGTAACATACAGAATAATTCTCATTGTCATTCTCTCTCTCTCTCTCTCTCTCTCTCTCTCTCTCTCTCTCTCTCGTTGTGTGTGTGTGTGTGTGTGTGTGTGTGTGTGTGTATGTGTGTGTGTGTGTGTGTGTGTGTGTGTTCCTTGCCTCCTTGTCCCTCTTCTCCTTTCATGTTGTTGTTCCAAAGATGCTCTTAATCTATAGTGTTACATCAGCGTGTGCATCAATGATGTCTTTTTGTACATGCCTGATAATTTCCTTGGCTTTGTATGTTAGACCTTTTTTTTAACATCTAGTCTCTTTCCCTCTTTTTCAAATCAGTTGAGGGCTCACTTACGTTCTCTCTCTTCCTCTCTCTCTGTGTCTGTCTCTCTGTTTGTCCATGTCTGTCTGTCTGTCTGTCTATCTGTTTTTCTCTCTCTCTTTCTTTCTCTCTGTATGTATGTATGTATGTATGTATGTATGTATGTATGTATGTATGTATGTATGTATGTATGTTGGTGTGTGTGTGTGTGTGTGAGGAGAGAGAGAGAGAGAGAGAGAGAGAGAGAGAGAGAGAGAGAGAAAGAGAGAGAGGTGAAAGAGAGAGATAGAGAGAGAGAAAGAAGAAGAGAGAGAGAGAGAGAGAGAGAGAGAGAGAGAGAGAGAGGAACCAAATTCCTTATTTCTGAAGACAGTAGTAGATAAACAAATGCACACTTTTTCATCCATTCCTTGCTCTATAGAGAGACCACAGCACTGAAAGAAATGACAAAATCGTCCAAATGTCAAGAACGCAACTGCATCTCTCACACAGAGAGAGAGAGAGAGAGAAAAGAGAGAGAGAGAGAGAGAGAGAGAGAGAGAGAGAGAGAGAGATGTAAAAGCCGAAGGTAACAAAGAGATTTAAAATCCGGAAGGTTCACGGTGTGAATGTATGACGTAGATGCATACATGGAAGGTTGACAGTGTGAATGTATGACGTAGATGCCATACATGGAAGGTTGACGGTGTGATATGACGTAGATGCATACATGGAAGGTTGACAGTGTGAATGTATGACGTAGATGCCATACATGGAAGGTTGACAGTGTGAATGTATGACGTAGATGCCATACATGGAAGGTTGACAGTGTGAATGTATGACGTAGATGCCATACATGGAAGGTTGACAGTGTGAATGTATGACGTAGATGCCATACATGGAAGGTTGACAGTGTGAATGTATGACGTAGATGCCATACATGGAAGGTTCACGGTGTGAATGTATGACGTAGATGTCATACATGGAAGTTCACAGTGTGAATGTATGACGTAGATGTCATACATGGAAGGTTCACGGTGTGAATGTATGACGTAGATGTCATACATGGAAGGTTGACAGTGTGAATGTATGACGTAGATGCCATACATATGCGATACACAGACATTGTGAAACGTAAAATGTAAACCGTGTTTCAATAGATCGCGATAATTAGCTACTTCATTTAATTTTGTTCGTTAGATATGCCTTCACTGATTCATTGAACATAGTATGCCTGTTTATGACTTTTAATTACGGTGCTCAAATATTCCAGTGTGCTCCACCTCCATACGTCAGACGAGAGTTGGAAAAGTCCAGTCATGTATTGGCTTAGCCAGTTTGTGTGAACGTCGGTTGATGTTTACTGGGAAAAGGTCAATCAGCCAGTTTGTGTGAACGTCTGTTGATGTTTACTGGGAAAAGGTCAGCCAGTTTGTGTGAACGTCTGTTGATGTTTACTGGGAAAAGGTCAGCCAGTTTGTGTGAACGTCTGTTGATGTTGATGGGGAAAGGTCAATCAAAGACGGAGGCCAATCTCCACAGAAGATTCTACACGTCATTATTCCTTGAGTGAGTTCCAGTTGAAGCTTAAAGTGTGAAACACCAGAAAGAGGATCACGAATATAAATTCCACAGGGGTCGGGTAAGTCTACTAGGTGAATACATTTTGATGAAGCAAGCGTTTTGAGCATTCATTTTTTTTTAATGTTGTCATTAGCAGAAACACTCTTACCCTTACAAAAAAAAATCGAATTTGAAAAAAAAGCAGTATCACACCTATGTGGATATGCCAGTGTACTCATTGATTTGTTTGTTCAGTGGATAAGCCAGTGTACTCATTGATTTGTTTGTTCAGTGGATAAGCCAGTGTACTAACTGATTTGTTTGTTCAGTGGATAAGCCAGTGCAATCATTGATTTGTTTGTTCAGTGGATAAGCCAGTGCAATCATTGATTTGTTTGTTCAGTGGATAAGCCAGTGCAATCATTGACTTGTTTGTTCAGTGTATAAGCCAGTGTACTAACTGATTTGTTTGTTTAGTGTATAAGCCAGTGTACTAACTGATTTGTTTGTTCAGTGTATAAGCCATTGTACTAACTGATTTGTTTGTTCAGTGTATAAGCCAGTGTCCTCCTTGATTTGTTTGTTCAGTGTATAAGCCAGTGTACTAACTGACTTGTTTGTTCAGTGTATAAGCCAGTGTACTCATTGATTTGTTTGTTCAGTGGATAAGCCAGTGTCCTCCTTGATTTGTTTGTTCAGTGGATAAGCCAGTGTCCTCATTGACTTGTTTGTTCAGTGTATAAGCCAGTGTACTAACTGATTTGTTTGTTCAGTGTATAAGCCAGTGTACTAACTGATTTGTTTGTTTAGTGTATAAGCCAGTGTACTAACTGATTTGTTTGTTCAGTGTATAAGCCAGTGTCCTCATTGACTTGTTTGTTCAGTGTATAAGCCAGTGTCCTAACTGATTTGTTTGTTCAGTGTATAAGCCAGTGTCCTAACTGATTTGTTTGTTCAGTGTATAAGCCAGTGTCCTAACTGATTTGTTTGTTCAGTGTATAAGCCAGTGTCCTAACTGATTTGTTTGTTCAGTGTATAAGCCAGTGTCCTAACTGATTTGTTTGTTCAGTGTATAAGCCAGTGTACTAACTGATTTGTTTGTTCAGTGTATAAGCCAGTGTCCTCCTTGATTTGTTTGTTTAATGGTATGTGCATTTATTGTCTTTATCTGCGGATTCCACTGAAAACTGCTGTCGTCGTGGTTCCTTTGTCGTGGTTCCTTTGTCGTGGTTCCTTTGTCGTGGTTCCTTTGTCGTGGTTCCTTTGTCGTGGTTCCTTTGTCGTGGTTCCTTTGTTGATCATTTCATGTGTTTACTGTCCCGCTAATGGGGGATTTTGAACGCCCTGCACAACATGACTCAACTTCTTTCCAGTTTGCTTGTTGGTTTATAACGCCCTGCACAACATGACTCAACTTCTTTCCAGTTTGCTTGTGGTTTATAACGCCCTGCACAACATGACTCAACTTCTTTCCAGTTTGCTTGTTGGTTTATAACGCCCTGCACAACATGACTCAACTTCTTTCCAGTTTGCTTGTTGTTTATAACGCCCTGCACAACATGACTCAACTTCTTTCCAGTTTGCTTGTTGGTTTATAACGCCCTGCACAACATGACTCAACTTCTTTCCAGTTTGCTTGTTGGTTTATAACGCCCTGCACAACATGACTCAACTTCTTTCCAGTTTGCTTGTTGGTTTATAACGCCCTGCACAACATGACTCAACTTCTTTCCAGTTTGCTTGTTGGTTTATAACGCCCTGCACAACATGACTCAACTTCTTTCCAGTTTGCTTGTTGGTTTATAACGCCCTGCACAACATGACTCAACTTCTTTCCAGTTTGCTTGTTGTTTATAACGCCCTGCACAACATGACTCAACTTCTTTCCAGTTTGCTTGTTGGTTTATAACGCCCTGCACAACATGACTCAACTTCTTTCCAGTTTGCTTGTTGTTTATAACGCCCTGCACAACATACTATCAACTTCTTTCCAGTTTGCTTGTTGGTTTATACGCCCTGCACAACATGACTCAACTTCTTTCCATTTGTCTTGTTGGTTTATAACGCCCTGCACAACATTACTC
>CM065720.1:1153258-1163258 GCA_033310375.1 Conus canariensis
GACACCTGTGACGTTCATTCATAAGCTCGGGTCATTTTCATTGAGAAAATGACGCAATTGATGCATGACGTTTATTTGCTCTGCACTTGTTTTATATTTCTATCTCCAAACGACGAAACTAATTGTTAGTTTTGCTTTAGTGCAGTACGCTTATGATTTTAAACGTTGTGTAAATCTGTATTTGTATTAATAATAAAATAATTTACAATCTTAGAGTATGGAAAACCATGGTATTGACCAATCATAATTATCGAAATATCAGTATTTTTCATCCGCGCATGTGCAGTAAGTGTTGGCCGTTGCTTCATGTAAACTGATCAACCAAAGTCGACAAGAATTGGCTCGACACGAAAGGTCGATTTTTTTCGAGAAGAAGAAGCCTGTTGGAAAGAATCAGTCAAGGCCAGACTGAGAGGGGACTGCAGAGCAGATCGATAATATCTACAACCTTTGCGGGGAAGGCTTTGACGAGTTTCATCGTTCCGTGGTCAAGTCGATAGCTGTAGCCATTGAAGACTGTGTTGAGGTAAATAGAACTAAACCATTTTTTTCGTGTAGCGCAACAAAATTTATATCAATATAATCGTATTAAGGCACATTTTACCGGTTTAATAATATTTTGTGCGCGCGATCATCTAAAATGCTCTAAATTAATTATTTCAGATTTACCAGTCAACACATTATGATTGATTATGGAGCTGTCACTTTCATTTGTCTGCTCTCATCATATTGTGTTGTCATGTATTAACCCATGTTATGCAAATTCTATTTCAGTTTCACCGTTGCATACAACCATATTTAGAAGATGTGATACCTGTATGGATGGAGTGTGAATGCAGATTTATTAATTGAAGAATTGTAAACGAGTTCAAGTTATGAACGAAACATTTTTCTTGGATCTAAGTGATCTGTGTAATATGAAGATTAACGCGATTTGATTTAATCTGTTCAGAAATTAAATATGATTGTAATTCATTAAGCATTAAGCCTTGGCGAATTACACAGTTAAGGCAGATTGGAATATTCGTGTATACTTTTCTTCTTTGTTAACGAGTTTTATCGTAAAGTAAATTTTTGAAGGAAATCAATTGTAAATGATAGAGTAAGCTAGTGTAATTGTAAAGTGTGTTTGGAGCGTGTAGTGAGTGGATTAGTGATGTGCTATTATAGTGCAAGATTTAAGACGATCGTTACCTTGCAGGTTCTTTATCTGTGTCATGCATCTTCATTATCCTACTACATTCTTCATTGCTGAGGAACGTGTTGACGTGTCAACGTTGCTGAGGTCTGGAGGTGGACTCTGAGCATCAGTGGAACTCCGGAGGACAACAGGATTCCGTGAAGCTGAGTACCAGTCATACGAACACATCCTTCCACATTCAATCACGCAACAACACACTCAGACATTTTTTTTTTTATCATCATTGCAATTTCTTTTATTTTTGTAATATATAACCATATTTCTTTGAGTATTCTCCGAAGGACATTTTAAGCACAAACGGACAGTCAATACTTGTGCTATTGGATGAACGAACGGAGAAGAATAGGAACTTTGCTATTTCAATGTGATTGTATATGACTAGTTTTTTTTTTTTTGGTATGAAATCCATTTCATAAAGAGCAAACGGACATCAACATTCAAAACAACAAAACGACATACTCACTGCAGATCATCTTCATCGTCATTCATATTTTATTAAATTTAGTTGTTATTGTTGAAGATCAAAACCTCTTGTTCCATCTTTAGAAAGAATGTGAAGGGAGTGGACGAAAGTTCAACTTTCCTACAACGGTCTATCATCCTTGCCTGAACAATCAACCATCACTTATTGAATGGGGCTTACATAAATCCGTCACACACCTATCTAGCACTGCCATGGGGACACCTATCTAGCACTGCCATGGGGACACCTATCTAGTACTGCCATGGGGAAACCTATCTAGCACTACCATCGGGACACCTGCAACACTGCCATGGGGACACCTATCTAGCACTACCATGGGGACACCGATCTAGCACTACCATGGGGACACCTTTAGCACAGCCATGGGGACACATATCTAGCACTGCCATGGGACACCTATCTAGCACTGCCATGGGGACACCGATCTAGCACTGCCATGGGGACACCTATAGCACTGCCATGGGGACACCTATCTAGCACTGCCATGGGGACACCTATCTACCACTACCATGGGGACACCTATCTAGTACTGCCATGGGGACACCTATCTACCACTACCATGGGGACACCTATCTAGCACTACCATGGGGACATATACCTAGTACTGTCATGGGGGACACCTATAGCACTGCCATGGGGACACCTGTAGCACTGCCATAGGGACACCTATCTAGCACTGCCATGGGGACACCTATCTAGCACTGCCATGGGGACATCAATAGCACAGCCATGGCGACACCTATCTAGCACTCCCATGGGGACACCTATAGGACTGCCATGGGGACACCTATCTAGCACTGCCATGGGGACACCTATCTAGCACTGCCATGGGGACACCTATCTAGCACTGCCATGGGGTTACCTATCTAGCACTACCATGGGTATAGCTATTTAGCACTACCATGGGGACACCTATCTAGCACTACCATGGGGACACCTGTAGCACTGCCACGGGGGCACCTATAGCACTGCCATGGGGATACCTATCTAGCACTACCATAGGGACACCTATCTAGCACTACCATAGGGACACCTATCTAGCACTACCATGGGGACACCAATCTAGCACAGCCATGGGGACACCTATCTAGCACTGCCATGGGGACTCCTGTAGCACTGCCATGGGAACACCTATCTAGCACAGCCATGGGGACACCTATAGCACTGCCATGGGGACACCTATAGCACTGCCATGGGGACACCTATAGAACTGCCATGGGGACACCTATCTAGCACTGCCATGGGGACACCTATCTAGCACTGCCATGGGGACACCAATCTAGCACAGCCATGGGGACACCTATCTAGCACTGCCATGGGGACTCCTGTAGCACTGCCATGGGAACACCTATCTAGCACTACCATGGGGACACCTATCTAGCACTACCATGGGGACACCTATCTAGCACAGCCATGGGGACACCTGTAGCAATGCCATGGGGACACCTATCTACCACTACCATGGGGACACCTATCTACCACTACCATGGGGACATCTATCTAGCACTGCCATGGGGACACCTATCTAGCACTACCATGGGGACACTTATCTAGCACTGCCATGTGGACACCTATAGCACTGCCATGGGGACACCTATCTAGCACTGCCATGGGGACAGCTATCTGGCACTGCCATGAGGACACCTATCTAGCACTGCCATGGGGACACCTATCGAGCACTGCCATGGGGACAACTGTAGCACTGCCGTGAGGACACCTATCTAGCACTGCCATGGGAACACCTATCTAGCACTGCCATGGGGATACCTATCTAGCACTGCCATGTGGACACATATCTAGCACTGCCATGGGGACACCGATCTAGCACTGCCATGGGACACCTATCTAGCACTGCCATGGGGACACATATCTAGCACTGCCATGGGGACACCTATAGCACTGCCATGGGAACACCTATCTAGCACTGCCATGGGGACACCTATAGCACTGCCATGGGGACACCTATCTAGCACTGCCATGGGGACACATATCTAGCACTGCCATGGGGATACCTATCTAGCACTGCCATGGGGACACATATCTAGCACTGCCATGGGGACATCTATAGCACTGCCATGGGGACACCTGTAGCACTGCCATGGGGACACCTGTAGCACTACCATGGGGACACCTATCTAACACTGCCCTGGGGACACCTATCTAGCACTACCATGGGGACACCTATAGTACTGCTATGGGGACACCTATAGCACTGCCATGGGGACACATATCTAGCACTGCCATGGGGACACCTGTAGCACTACCATGGGGACACCTATCTAGCACTGCCATGGGGACACCTATCTAGCACTGCCATGAGGACACCCATCTAGCACTGCCATGGGGACACCTGTAGCACTGCCATGGGGACACCTATCTAGTACTACCATGGGGACACCTATAGCACTGCCATGGGGACACCTATCTAGCACTACCATGGGAACACGTATAGCACTACCATGGGGGCACCTATCTAGCACTGCCATGGGGACACCTATCTACTGCCATGGGGACACCTATAGCACTGCCATAGGGACATCTATCTAGCACTACCATGGGGACACCTATAGCACTGCCATGGGGACACCTATCTAGCACTGCCATGGGGACACCTATAGCACTGCCATGGGGACACCTATAGCACTGCCATGGGGACACCTATCTAGCACTGCCATGAGGACACCTATAGCACTGTCATGGGGACACCTATCTAGCGCTGCCATGGGGACATCTATAGCACTGCCATGGGGACACCTATCTACTGCCATGGGGACACCTATCTAGCACTACCATGGGGACACCTATGGTTCTTACTGTGGCCAGCCTCTTCATGCGCTGGCTGGACAAAACTTCACTGAGCCGTAGCCGTGACCCCGTTCCGAGAACTTTGGAAATACTTTAAATGCTAACCTCCTGTACCTGTAACTGGGTCTCCTATTGACCTGATCAGTGTATACCTGATGTCATCACCTTCCGTCCTTTCATCTGATTTACAACCCGTTCTTCAGTAACCATACAATCCTCTGCAGGCAGCCTGCTCTACCTACAGACCGTACTGCCAACACCACCGACGTCCGCTCCTCAGGGCATTTCAGCTCTAGCAGCTCACACTATGGCATGCCAACGGAACTTTCCATACAGCCTGCATCTCTGTTTAAACACATTATTATGAGCTCTATTCCCTGTGAGTTTTAATGAAGGAGGAGTGCGTTCAGCTATCAGAAGACCGTCTCCATGGATACAGTCAAAGAGGCTTGTCTTCAGCTCTGGAAGAAGCTCAATGTGGACTGAGGTGTTCCACTCTGCAGTGCAGGCCTGAACAGCAAGGCCAACACACTCCTCGCAGAGTCGGTGTTCCACTCTGCAGTGCAGGCCTGAACAGCAAGGCCAACACACTCCTCGCAGAGTCACTCACGATTCGACAGGCCCACCTCCAGGTCTGCAGTGCAGGCCTGAACAGCAAGGCCAACACACTCCTCGCAGTCACTCACGATTCGACAGGCCCACCTCTAGGTCTGTGGCCACAGCAGCTTCACCCCTTTCTGCAGTGTAGTCCCAGGCCTTGGCTTGCAATCGACAAAACCTGAGAAACATGGTGAACTCTTGTTCAGTGTGGTGCCCACATGACTCCCTACAGAAGAAGAAGAAGAAGAAGAAGAAGAAGAAGACAAAGGACCATTCCGTATTCTCCTACTTGGGGTAAAGAAAAAAAAACAGCCAATCTCCTCCTCCTGCCATTCAACTGGATTTTTTTTTGCTTCCAGACGATTTCACCTGTGGCAAGAAATATGTGAGCGTAACTGCAACATCTGTTAGAGACAGTTTCAAAGGGCTGTTACCACAGGTGAGCCATTCACCATCCGACACCACATGGACATTGCCAGTGTCACCACACTCTACCTCCTGTTCTACAATGAATGGCCACCCAGTCGGTTTGGTAAGGAAAACAAAAATTCATTGGAAATTCGATTCTGCCAAAAAAAAAAAGCAACACTGGAACTGTAGTAACTGGCACGTCAAGGAAATCACTCCCTTGTGGATGTCAGCTGTGCAGTAATACATGTTCTTTCAGAGAACACTGGGCACAGACCTGGACACTGGGCACAGACCTGGACACTGGGCACAGACCTGGACACTGGGCACAGACCTGGACACTGGGCACAGTAGATGTCAGCTGTACAGTAATACATGTTCTTTCAGAGGACACTGGGCACAGACCTGGACACTGGGCACAGACCTGGACACTGGGCACAGACCTGGACACTGGGCACAGACCTGGACACTGGGCACAGTGGATGTTAGCTGTACAGTAATACATGTTCTTTCAGAGAACACTGGGCACAGTGGATGTCAGCTGTGTAGTAAGACATGTTCTGTCACAGGACACTGGGCACAGTGGATGTCAGCTGTGTAGTAATACATGTTCTTTCAGAGGACACTTAGGCACAGTGGATGTCAGCTGTGTAGTAAGACATGTTCTGTCAGAGGACACTGGGTACAGACGTGGACGGGAATCGTTCAGACCCTGTGTACCCGGAGGGTTTCAACACTGTGCTCTAGATTCTCTCTTTTGTGCATTTCTTACTTCCCTTGCGTTTCCTCTCCCCACCCCTTCCCCCTTTTCACACCTATCTACAATCCTTGCCTTTCGCCTCATGACCTGTCCCCCCCACCCCTTCCCCCTTTTCACACCTATCTACAATCCTTGCCTTTCGCCTCATGACTTGTCCCCCCCACCCCTTCCCCTTTTCACACCTATCTACAATCCTTGCCTTTCGCCTCATGACCTGTCCTCCCCACCCTTCCCCCTTTTCACACCTATCTACAATCCTTGCCTTTCGCCTCATAACCTGTCCTCCCCCCACCCTTCCCCTTTTCACACCTATCTACAATCCTTGCCTTTCGCCTCATGACCTGTCCCCCCCACCCCTTCCCCCTTTTCACACCTATCTACAATCCTTGCCTTTCGCCTCTTATGACCTCTCATCTAGATCCTCCCCTCCCTTTTCTCCCTCGCTTTCTCCCTTTGTCCAACTGTATCTTAAACTTCCAGAATTGATCCTTATGCTTCCTTAATTCGTCTCCTCTCCCCCCCCCCCCCCACATCCCTCTCCTCCCTTCCCACTACACCACTCCTCTTCTTCGCCTGTAATACGATTCATTTCTGAACCATGCCTACTAAAGACGACACTCCTGCCTCCCCTTTGTGCCTCTCCACACCCCCCCCCCTCTCTCCCTCCACCCCCTCTCCCCACCCGCCTCTCTCTCTCCTCCCCCCCCTCCCGCCTCTCTCTCACCTCCACACCCCCTCGCTCTCTTCATCTACAACCCCGCTCCCTCTCCCTCAACCCCCCCCGCCTCCTCTACTCTCCTCCCACACCACCCCACCACCTCCTCTCCCCTCCACACAACCCCACCCCCTCTCTCTCCCTCCACACCACCCGCCATCCCTCTCCTCCACACCCCCCTCCTCTCTCTCCCTCCACACCCCCCCCCCCTCTCTCTCTCCCTCCACACCACCCTGCCCCTCTCTCTCTCCTCCACACCACCCCGCCCCTCTCTCTCCCTCCACACACACCCCGCCCTCTCTCTCTCCCTCCCACCACCCCCGCCCCTCTCTCTCCCTCCACACCACCCCCTCTCTCTCCCTCCACACCACCCCACCACTCTCTCTCCCTCTACACCACCCGCCCCTCTCTCTCCACACCCCCCCCCTCTCTCCCTCCACACACCCCGCCCCTCTCTCTCCCTCCACACCACCCCGCCCCTCTCTCCCTCACACCCCCCGCCTCTCTCTCCCTCCACACCACCCGCCCCTCTCTCTCCTCACACCACCCCCCCTCCTCCCCCCACACCCCTCCCCCCCTCTCTCTCCCTCCACACCACCCCCCCTCTCTTCCCTCCACACCACCCCCCCCCTCTCTCTCCCTCCACACCACCCCGCCCTCTCTCTCCCTCCACACCACCCCGCCCCTCTCTCTCCCTCCACACCACCCCGCCCCTCTCTCT
This sequence comes from Conus canariensis, assembly GCA_033310375.1. NCBI lineage: Eukaryota > Metazoa > Mollusca > Gastropoda > Neogastropoda > Conidae > Conus > Conus canariensis. Next base: position 1,160,953 of record CM065720.1, read on the forward strand.
CCCTCCCACCACCACCCCCTCTCTCCCTCACACCACCCCGCCCCCCTCTCTCTCCTCTTCCTACACCACCCCGCCCTCTCTCTCCCTCCACACCACCCCACCCTCTCTCTCCCTCCACACCACCCCCCGCCTCTCTCTCCTCCACACCACCCCACCCCTCTCTCTCCCTCCACACCACCCACCCTCTCTCTCCCCACACCACCCTCCCTCTCTCCCTCCACACCACCCCCCCCTCTCTCTCCCTCCATACCACCCCCCTCTCTCTCCCTCCACACCACCCCCCCTCTCTCTCCCTCTACACCACCCCGCCTCTCTCCCTCCCTCCACACCACCCCCACCCCTCTCTCCTCCCTCCACACCACCCCGCTCCTCTCTCTCCCTCCACACCACCCCGCCCCTCTCTCTCCCTCCACACCACCCTACCCCTCTCTCTCCCTCTCTCCCTTCTTTCCACCTCCCTCTCCCCCTTCAGTTACCCCTCATTCTCTTATTAGGTCTGTGCTGGATCCGCCTTCGTCAAGTTTTTGTAGCTGTGACGTACATTTTATGGATTTCCTATCGAGTACGCAGATAGAATGACCTTTGCAGGGATCATCAAATTTGAGGTGCACGCGTACTCTCTCTCTCTCTCTCTCTCTCTCTCTCTCTCTCTCTCTCTCTCTCTCTCTCTCTCTCTCTCTCTCTCTCTCTCTCTCTCTCTCTCTCTCTCTCTCTCTCAGTGTATATGTATGTAGATCTCTTTCTCTCACTCTCTCTGTATATCTGTACCTCTATCTACACACACACACACACACACACACACACACACACACACACACACAGAGAGAGAGAGGGAGAGAGAGAAGAGAGAGAGAGAGAGAGAGAGAGACATTATTTACTGCGGAATGGAAGAGAGAGAGAGAGAGAGAGAAGAGAGAGACAGACAGACAGACAGAGAGGACAGAGAGAGAGAATCAGAAATGCTTTTTTTTCTTCCACGCAGGCAAGGCGAACGTCGTGTGTGTGTGTGTGTGTGTGTGTGTGTGTGTGTGTGTGTGTGTGTGTGTGTGTGTGTGCGTGTGGGAGGGGGGGGTAGGTGGGAGAGGGAAAGAGTGTGTATCTCATTTCAGACGAGATGGTTTCAGAGTAGGCTTTTGCACCGTATCTTTCCCACAATAAAGTTCTTGTAAATTGCAATTTTCTTTAAAAAAAAAATCTCTTGCCATGTAGACATTTCCTACAATGAAGATCATTTCCTGCTTGGATTCCAGCACGATACATTCACTGTCACTATATTTCATATGATTATATTGTTAGCTGACAAAAGCAGATTTCACATGATGAGTTCTTCTCTACAAGATTTTCTGAGCGTTTTGAAAAGGAGATGCGTCACTGAAAAATACGCATCTTGATATGTGAGGATGTATCCAAGTTCATAGCAGAATGGACCTCTTATGTAGCTCTTCTTATGTAATTTGGAGGAATAACTTTTCGTTATTGTTGTTGTTGGTGGTGGTGGTGGTGGTGGTGCTTTTTCTTTTTTTTTCTTATCTATTTGTGTTTATTCACATACGTAGAAAACATGTACGTCTATGTGAATGTGCTTCTGTACTTGGCCAGGACACGATGACCTTGAATGCACTTTAACTGTGTTCCCTGATCTCCTCCATTCTGTCGCTTTCTCTCTGACTGCTCTCTGTCTCTGTCCTTTCTCTTTCCCTCGTGCATCCTGTAACTGTCGATACCTTACAAAGCTCTGCACTGGATTCTACTCCTCTCTTTCTCTGTCCTTTCTCTTTCCCTCGTGCATCCTGTAACTGTCGATACCTTACAAAGCTCTGCACTGGATTCTACTCCTCTCTTTCTCTGTCCTTTCTCTTTCCCTCGTGCATCCTGTAACTGTCGATACCTTACAAAGCTCTGCACTGGATTCTACTCCTCTCTTTCTCTGTCCTTTCTCTTTCCCTCGTGCATCCTGTAACTGTCGATACCTTACAAAGCTCTGCACTGGATTCTACTCCTCTCTTTCTCTGTCCTTTCTCTTTCCCTCGTGCATCCTGTAACTGTCGATACCTTACAAAGCTCTGCACTGGATTCTACTCCTCTCTTTCTCTGTCCTTTCTCTTTCCCTCGTGCATCCTGTAACTGTCGATACCTTACGAAGCTCTGCACTGGATTCTACTCCTCTCTTTCTCTGTCCTTTCTCTTTCCCTCGTGCATCCTGTAACTGTCGATACCTTACAAAGCTCTGCACTGGATTCTACTCCTCTCTTTCTCTGTCCTTTCTCTTTCCCTCGTGCATCCTGTAACTGTCGATACCTTACAAA
>CM065720.1:1168258-1225758 GCA_033310375.1 Conus canariensis
TGAATGCTCAGTCTGAAATGCTGACACTGGCCGTTACAGTGTGCTATGTAATGCTGACACTGGCCGTTACAGTGTGCTTGAAATGCTGACACTGGCCGTTACAGTGTGCTGTGAATGCTGACACTGCCGTTACAGTGTGCTGTGAAATGCTGACACTGCCTTACAGTGTGCTATGTAATGCTGACACTGGCCGTTACAGTGTGCTGTGTAATGCTGACACTGGCCGTTACAGTGTGCTATGAATGCTGACACTGGCCGTTACAGTGTGCTGTGTAATGCTGACACTGGCCGTTACGTGTGCTGTAAATGCTGACACTGCCGTTACAGTGTGCTGTGAAATGCTGACACTGGCCGTTACAGTGTGCTGTGAATGCTGACACTGGCCGTTACAGTGTGCTGTGAAATCTGACACTGGCCGTTACAGTGTGCTGTGAATGCTGACACTGGCCGTTACAGTGTGCTGTAAATGCTGACACTGGCCGTTACAGTGTGCTGTTAATGCTGACACTGGCCGTTACAGTGTGCTTGAATGCGACACTGGCCGTTACAGTGTGCTGTGAATGCTGACACTGGCCGTTACAGTGTGCTGTGAAATGCTGACAACTGGGGCCGGTTACAGTGTGCTTGTAATGCTGACACTGGCCGTTACAGTGTGCTGTGAAATGCTGACACTGGCCGTTACAGTGTGTGTGAAATCTGACACTGGCCGTTACAGTGTGCTGTGAAATGCTGACACTGCCGTTACAGTGTGCTATGTAATGCTGACACTGGCCGTTACAGTGTGCTGTGAAATGCTGACACTGCCGTTACAGTGTGTATGTAATGCTGACACTGCCGTTACAGTGTGCTGTGAAATGCTGACACTGTCCGTTACAGTGTCTGTGAATGCTGACACTGGCCGTTACAGTGTGCTGTGAAATGCTGACACTGCCGTTACAGTTGCTATGTAATGCTGACACTGGCCGTTACAGTTGCTATGTAATGCTGACACTGCCGTTACAGTGGCTTGAAATGCTGACACTGGCCGTTACAGGTGCTGTGAAATGCTGACACTGCCGTTACAGTGTGCTATGTAATGCTGACACTGGCCGTTACAGTGTGCTGTGAAATGCTGACACTGCCGTTACAGTGTGCTATGAATGCTGACACTGGCCGTAAGTGTGCGTGAATGCTGACACTGCCGTTACAGTGTGCTGTGAAATGCTGACACTGCCGTTACAGTGTGCATGTAATGCTGACACTGGCCGTTACAGTGTGCTGTGTAATGCTGACACTGCCGTTACAGTGTGCTGTGAAATCTGACCTGGCCGTTACAGTGTGCTATGTAATGCTGACACTGCCGTTAAGTGTGCTTGAATGCTGACACTGGCCGTTACAGTGTGCTGTAATGCTGACACTGTCCGTTGAGTGTGCTGTGAATGCTGACACTGGCCGTTACAGTGTGCTGTGAAATGCTGACACTGGCCGTTACAGTGTGCTGTGAAATGCTGACACTGGCCGTTACAGTGTGCTGTGAAATGCTGACACTGGCCGTTACAGTGTGCTATGTAATGCTGACACTGGCCGTTACAGTGTGCTGTAATGCTGACACTGCCGTTAAGTGTGCTGTGAAATGCTGACACTGGCCGTTACGATGGCGTGTAATGCTGACACTGGCCGTTACAGTGTGCTATGTAATGCTGACACTGGCCTTACAGTGTGCTGTGAAAATGGTGAACGACTGGCGCGTTACAGTGTGCATGTAATGCTGACACTGGCCGTTACAGTGTGCTATGTAATGCTGACACTGGCCTACGTGGCTTAATGTGAACTGCTTAAGTTGCTGACACTGCCGTTACGTGTGCTAATGGTAATGCGACAGCTCGGCCGTTACAGTGTGCTATGTAATGCTGACACTGGCGTTACAGTGCTGTGAAATGCTGACACTGGCCGTTACAGTGTGCTGTGAATGCTGACACTGGCCGTTACAGTGTGGCTGTGAAATGCTGACACTGGCCGTACAGTGGCTGTGAAATGCTGACACTGGCCGTTACAGTGTGCTGTGTAATGCTGACACTGGCCGTTACAGTGTGCTGTGAAATGCTGACACTGGCCGTTACAGTGTGCTTGTAATGCTGACACTGTCCGTAATGTGCATGAATGCTGACACTGGCCGTTACAGTGTGCTATGTAATGCTGAACTGGCCGTTACAGTGTGCTGTGAATGCTGACACTGGCCGTTACAGTGGCTAGTTGTAAATGCTGACACTGCCGTTACAGTGTGCTGTGAAATGCTACACTGGCCGTTACAGTGTGCTGTGAAATGCTGACACTGGCCGTTACAGTGTGCTATGTAATGCTGACACTGGCCGTTACAGTGTGCTATGAATCTGACACTGCCGTTACAGTGTGCTGTGAAATGCTGACACTGGCCGTTACAGTGCTGTGAAATGCTGACACTGGCCGTTACAGTGTGCTGTGAAATGCTGACACTGCCGTTACAGTGTGCTGTGAAATGCTGACACTGGCCGTTAAGTGTGCTGTGAAATGCTGACACTGGCCGTAAAAGTGTGCTGTGAAATGCTGACACTGCCGTTACAGTGTGCTATGTAATGCTGACACTGCCGTTACAGTGTGCTAGTAATGCTGACACTGGCCGTTACAGTGTGCTGTGAAATGCTGACACTGGCCGTTACAGTGTGCTGTGAAATGCTACTCTGGCCGTTACAGTGTGCTATGTAATGCTGACACTGGCCGTTACAGTGTGCTGTGAAATGCTGACACTGGCCGTTACAGTGTGCTGTGAAATGCTGACACTGGCCGTTACAGTGTGCTATGTAATGCTGACACTGGCCGTTACAGTGTGCTATGTAATGCTGACACTGGCCGTTACAGTGTGCTGTGAAATGCTGACACTGGCCGTTACAGTGTGCTTGTAATGCTGACACTGGCCGTTACAGTGTGCTGTGAAATGCTGACACTGGCCGTTACAGTGTGCTAATGTAATGCTGACACTGGCCGTTAGAGTGTGCTATGTAATGCTGACACTGGCCGTTACAGTGTGCTTGAATGCTGACACTGGCCGTTACAGTGTGCTATGTAATGCTGACACTGGCCGTTACAGTGTGCTATGTAATGCTGACACTGGCCGTTACAGTGTGCTTGAATGCTGACACTGGCCGTTACAGTGTGCTGTGAAATGCTGACACTGGCCGTTACAGTGTGCTGTGAAATGCTGACACTGCCCGTTAAGTGTGCTGTGAAATGCTGACACTGGCCGTTACAGTGTGCATGTAATGCTGACACTGGCCGTTACAGTGTGCTGTGAAATGCTGACACTGGCCGTTACAGTGTGCTATGTAATGCTGACACTGGCCGTTACAGTGTGCTGTGAAATGCTGACACTGGCCGTTACAGTGTGCGTGAATGCTGACACTGGCCGTTACAGGTGCTGTGAATGCTGACACTGCCGTACAGTGTGCTGTGAAATGCTGACACTGGCCGTTACAGTTGCTGTGAAATGCTGACACTGGCCGTTACAGTGTGCTGGAAATGCTGACACTGGCCGTTACAGTCTGCTGTAAATGCTGACATGGCCGTTACAGTGTGCTGTGAAATCTGACACTGGCCGTTACAGTGTGCTGTGAAATCTGACACTGGCCGTTACAGTGTGCTATGTAATGCTGACACGCCGTTACAGGTGTTGATGCTGACATGGCCGTTACAGTGTGCGTAATGCTGACACGCCTACTGTGCGTGAAATACACGGCCGTTACAGTGTCGTAATCTGACCTGGCCGTTACAGTGTGCTATGTAATGCTGACACTGGCCGTTACAGTGTGCTGTGAATGCTGACACTGGCCGTTACAGTGTGCTGTGAAATGCTGACCTGCCGTTAAGTGTGCTGTGAAATGCTGACACTGGCCGTTACAGTGTGCTGTGAAATGCTGACACTGGCCGTTACAGTGTGCTGTAAATGCTGACACTGGCCGTTACAGTGTGCTGTGAAATGCTGACACTGGCCGTTACAGTGTGCTGTGAAATGCTGACACTGGCCGTTACAGTGTGCTGTGAAATGCTGACACTGGCCGTTACAGTGTGCTGTGAAATGCTGACACTGGCCGTTACAGTGTGCTGTGAAATGCTGACACTGGCCGTTACAGTGTGCTGTGAAATGCTGACACTGGCCGTTACAGTGTGCTGTGAAATGCTGACACTGGCCGTTACAGTGTGCTGTGAATGCTGACACTGGCCGTTACAGTGTGCTGTGAAATGCTGACACTGGCCGTTACAGTGTGCTTGAAATGCTGACACTGGCCGTTACAGTGTGCTGTGAATGCTGACACTGGCCGTTACAGTGTGCTGTGAAATGCTGACACTGGCCGTTACAGTGTGCTGTGAATGCTGACACTGCCGTTACAGTGTGCTGTGAAATGCTGACACTGGCCGTTACAGTGTGCATGTGAAATGCTGACACTGGCCGTTACAGTGTGCTTGTAATGCTGACACTGGCCGTTACAGTGTGCTAGTAATGCTGACACTGGCCGTTACAGTGTGCTATGTAATGCTGACACTGGCCGTTACAGTGTGCTGTGAAATGCTGACACTGGCCGTTACAGTGTGCTGTGAAATGCTGACACTGCCGTTACAGTGTGCTGTGAAATGCTGACACTGGCCGTTACAGTGTGCTGTGAAATGCTGACACTGGCCGTTACAGTGTGCTGTGAAATGCTGACACTGGCCGTTACAGTGTCTATGTATGCGACACTGGCCTTACAGTGTCTGTGAAATGCTGACACTGGCCGTTACAGTGCTGTGAAATTACACTGCACTTACAGTGTTTGAAATTCTGACACTGCGTTACAGTGTCTGTATCTGACACTGCCTTACAGTGTGCTTGAATGCTACATGCGTACAGTGTGCTGTAAACTGACACTGCCGTTACATTGCTGGAAATGCAGACACTGGCCGTACACAGTTGCTGTAATGCTGACACATGGCCGTTACCATGTGCTTGAAATTGAACTGCCGTTACAGTGTGCTGTAATGCTGACACTGGCCGTTACAGTGTGCTAGAAATGCTGACACTGGCCGTTACCAGTGTGCTGGAAATCTGACACTGGCGTTACAGTTTGCTATTGAAATGCTGACACTGGCCGTTACAGTGTCTGTGAAATGCTGACACATGGCCGTTACATGTGCTATGAAATGCTGACACTGGCCGTTACAGTGTGCTGTAAATGCTGACACACTGACCTACAGCTGTCTGTAAATGCTGACACTGGCCGTTACAGTGTGCTAGAATGCTGACACTGGCCGTCTTCATACAGTGTGCTGCTAGAAAGCTGACACTGCCGTTTACAGTGTCTGTGAAATGCTGACAACTGGCCGTTACAGTTGGCATAGAAATGCTACACTGGCGTTTTACAGTGTGCTGTGAAATGCTGACACTGGCCGTACAGTGTATTGTGGAACATGCTGACACTGGCCGTTTACAGTGCTGTAATGTGACACTGGCCTTACAGTGTGTGTTAATCGCTACACTGGCCGTTAACAGTGTTCTGTTAATGCTGACACTGCCTTACAATGTGCTAGTAAATGCTACACTGGCCGTTAGTGTTCACTCCTATGAAAATGCTGAAACCACACGCCGTTTACACCAATGTGAGACACACACCAAGTGTCTGAACTAAACTGACACTGTCTGTTTACTCCACTGTAGAACAACGAAACCACACAGTTCTGTTACATCCACTATGGACAACAGAACCACAGCTGTCTGTGCACTCCACTATGAGAACAATAGAAACCACCAGCCGTTACTCAGCTGTGCAAAAACAGTGTTTCACCTGCCACTGTGAGAACATAGAACCACAGCTTCTGTTCACATCCACTATGAGAACATACAGAAACACACAGCTGTCTGTTTCACTCCACTATGAGAACACAGAGAAACCACACAGCTGTCTGTTTCACTCACTATGAAACACAGAGAAACCACACAGCTGTCTGTTTCACTCACTATGAGAACACTACAGAAACCACACAGCTGTCTGTTTCACTCCACTATGAGAACATACAGAAACCACACAGCTGTCTGTTTCACTCCACTTGAACACACAGAAACCACACAGCTGTCTGTTTCACTCCACTATGAGAACACACAGAAACCACACAGCTGTCTGTTTCACTCCACTATGAGAACACTAGAAACCACACAGCTGTCTGTTTGCACCACTATGAGAACATACAGAAACCACACAGCTGTCTGTATCTACACTCGACATCTGCAATGAGAACACACAGAAACCACACAGCTGTCTGTTTCACTCCACTAGTGAAACACACAGAAACCACACAGCTAGTTCTGTTTGACACTAACCACATTGGTAACCACGAAACCTACCACAGCTGTCTGTTTCACTCCACTTGAGAACACACAGAAACCACACAGCTATCTGTTTACACCACTATGAGAACACACAGAAACCACACAGCTGTCTGTTTCACTCCACTATGAGAACACATAGAAACCACACAGCTATCTGTTTCACCCACTATGAGAACACACAGAAACCACACAGCTGTCTGTTTCACTCCACTATGAGAACACACAGAAACCACACAGCTAGTCTGTTTCACCTCCACTATGAGAACACACAGAAACCACACAGCTGTCTGTTTCACTCCACTATGAGAACACAAGAAACCACACAGCTATCTGTTTCACTCCACTGTGAGAACACACAGAAACCACACAGCTTCTGTTTGACACGACCACTAGTGGAACACTACACAGAAACCACACAGCTGTCTGTTTCACTCCACTGATGAGAACACATAGAAACCACACAGCTATCTGTTTCACTCCACTATGAGAACACACAGAAACCACACAGCTATCTGTTTCACTCCACTATGAGAACACACAGAAACCACACAGCTATCTGTTTCACTCCACTATGAGAACATACAGAAACCACACAGCTGTCTGTTTCACTCCACTATGAGAACACACAGAAACCACACAGCTGTCTGTTTCACTCCACTATGAGAACACACAGAAACCACACAGCTGTCTGTTTCACTCCACTATGAGAACACACAGAAACCACACAGCTGTCTGTTTCACTCCACTATGAGAACACACAGAAACCACACAGCTGTCTGTTTCACTCCACTATGAGAACACACAGAAACCACACAGCTGTCTGTTTCACTCCACTATGAGAACACACAGAAACCACACAGCTTCTGTTTCACTCCACTATGAGAACAACAGAAACCACACAGCTGTCTGTTTCACTCCACTATGAGAACACACAGAAACCACACAGCTGTCTGTTTCACTCCACTATGAGAACACACAGAAACCACACAGCTGTCTGTTTGCACTCCACTATGAGAACACACAGAAACCACACAGCTGTCTGTTTCACTCCACTATGAGAAACACACAGAAACCACACAGCTATCTGTTTGCACTCCACTTGAGAACACACAGAAACCACACAGCTGTCTGTTTCACTCCACTATGAGAACACACAGAAACCACACAGCTATCTGTTTACCACCACTATGAGAACACACAGAAACCACACAGCTGTCTGTTTCACTCCACTATGAGAACACACAGAAACCACACAGCTATCTGTTTCACATCCACTATGAGAACACACAGAAACCACACAGCTGTCTGTTTCACTCCACTATGAGAACAACTAGAAACCAACAGCTTCTGTTTCACTCCACTGTGAGAACACACAGAAACCACACAGCTTCTGTTTACACTCCACTTGAGAACAACAGAAACCACACAGCTGTCTGTTTCACTCCACTATGAGAACACAAGAAACCACACAGCTATCTGTTTCACTCCACTATGAGAACACACAGAAACCACACAGCTATCTGTTTCACTCCACTATGAGAACACACAGAAACCACACAGCTATCTGTTTCACTCCACTATGAGAACATACAGAAACCACACAGCTGTCTGTTTCACTCCACTATGAGAACACACAGAAACCACACAGCTGTCTGTTTCACTCCACTATGAGAACATACAGAAACCACACAGCTGTCTGTTTCACTCCACTATGAGAACACACAGAAACCACACAGCTGTCTGTTTCACTCCACTATGAGAACATACAGAAACCACAAGTCTGATAGAATCCACCGTCATCTCCATCCCCACTAGCTGTAAGTTGACCACTTAGTTGACCACTTAGTTGACCACTTACGGCTCTTTTAAGGCCGAAGCCACACAGGAGAAAAAGTTCTCTTCTGAAAAAAGCAACAGAACTATCAACAGAATACGTGCATCACATTCATGATATTTCATGGCATGTGTTGACTTCCTACATCACATCCATCATATTTCATGGCATGTGTTGACTTCCTTTAACGTCACAACACCAGGCTGCGCTGAGGGCGCCGGCTTATTATCCTCATTAAGAACAAACAGTAGAGAAAAAAAAATCAATGATAAACATAAAGGTGCCACAATACATGACATAAACAGGATATACACGCAAACAGATACCACAGCTAATGTCCACTGCGAACAGTGTTTGTAGTAGTACTGCCTTGTTACGATCTTAAAGGAAAAAAATCTAGCTTGTCACAATTTTGAACAAGGAAAAAATATCAAAACTATCTAGAACAAGGATGTTTAAATGGGCCACAAAAAACAAAAACAAAAATGCAAAATCCAGTCAAGGACAGTGAATACAGATTTTTTTCTCTGAAGTGGCGGAATCAAAGATTATAACTAAATGGGAAATTATCAGCACAGAGTAGGACACTGCCATCCTGGCGAGCGCTTCAGGCAAAACATTTGGCTCTCTGGGTCGGTTAGCTTGACTCATAAATTGAGAAAAGGTAACTATTTGCAAACGGAACTGGCATTACCTTCCCCTGATTTTTTTTTCGGAGTAAGTCTAACTCTGTTCTTCCTCTCGGCTGATAAATCTGTCCTTGCTGTTTGTAGACTTAGATAATATAATTATGTAAAGATCAAGGCCTGAATTCATTACTGCTTTCCACTGGAATGCTCCACCTTTTGGCATCAGGTAAATCCGATTCTCCGATCTCTGTTCATATACTGTTCAAAAAAGTTAAGGACCAACATTTCACTGACTTATAAAAAAAGAAAATTGGGAATTGATCAATCTCCAAGTGTAACATGAATTTATTGAATATGTGAAAAGTGTGTAAAGACAATGACAAGTCCGAGGAATCAACAAACTGGAATCGAGCGCAGTACAAACACCCCCACCCCCAAATTTGAAAGTCACAGGAGGAGTGTTTGTTCAATGTCATGGTTAATAACGTGTGTGTCCCCCGTTATTGGCAAGGCATTCAAGGCAGCGTTGTCGCATGGAGTTCACCAGTGTGCGCAGAAAGGCCTGGGGGACAGCAGCCCACTCCTGCTGGAGTGACTCAAACAGCTGACCCAGGTTAGCAGGAGGAGGACGACGCTGCTGCAGTCTCCGGCCCAGCTCATCCCAAAGATGTTCGATGGGGTTCATGTCTGGGCTGTTTGCGGGCCACTGCATTCTGTTGACACCAGCAGCTTGGAGAAACGTGTTTACTGCTCTGGTGCGATGGGGCCGTGCATTGTCGTCTTGAAAGACTGCCTGAGGTCCAAACTGTTGAAGGGCTGGCAGCACCAGGGGTTGCAAAATCTCTGTTTGGTAGCGAACACCATTCAAGTTCCCTGCCACATTGTAGAGAACCGTTCTGTAGCGTGTGCTTATGCCGCCCCAAATCATAACGGATCCCCCACCATAGCGGTTCCTTTCCAGGACAGCTTCTTCTGCAAAACGCTCCCCACGGCGTCTCCAGACCCTGTTCCGTCTATCGGTGGGATCCAGGCAGAACCGCGACTCGTCTGTAAACATCACGTTAGCCCACTGTTCATGTGTCCATCTCACGTGCTGCGTGCACCATACTCGGCGTGCTGCTCTGTGGGCATCAGTCAAACGAGGTCTTATGGCTGGTCGTCGAGCACGGAGGTTAGCGGCGTGTAAGCGGTTTCGTATGGTCTGATCACTGACAACAGTGTTGGTGGCATCTCTAAGGCGACGTCTGATGTTGTTTGCACTTGCTGTTCTTTCTTGTGTGGCCTGCCTTTCAATGTATCGGTCCTCTCGTGGTGTTGTTATTCTGGGTCGACCAGAGCGTGGTCGTTCTTCCTGTGTCTTGAAAGCGTTGTCTGAGTCTGATAACAACAGAGTGTGATACCCCAAGTCTCCGTGCCACTTCCCGGACTGCAACTCCTTCTTGGAGCCATCCTATTGCTCTTCCTCGATCCAGCTCGTTCAGTCTTCGACGTGGAGGCATGCTGTTGCATTGCATTTATCGCCAGTACAGTGGCTTTTAAAGACATTTGGTTGAGCATACTTTATGACCTACAGCCTGATTTAGCTCGTGCTTCACATGATTTTGATTCAGCACATGCTTCTCGGATCCCAAACACATCAGAAATTCACCCCAATTTGTTCCAGAAATGACAAGTCGCGACACGTGTTTTTCAAGGCGCGTGAGAAATGTGTGCCACAAAATTGCAGTTGCCGCATTCACTATCAATTTGTGCGTGTGGTTCAATTTGTTTGGACCACAAAGGCGGTACAACTGAATTTTTGTGAATTTTTAAAAGTTTTTGTGCATTCTCAATGTTGGTCCTTAACTACTTTTTTTGAACAGTATAGATCACTTAAAACATCACAATTTCATTTTCACCTTTTAACCTCAGATCTAATAAGACATGCAATTGTGTGTGTGTGTGTGTGTGTGTGTGTGTGTGTGTGTGTGTGTGTGTGTGTGTGTGTGTGTGTGTGGAAGGAGGGGGGAGGACAGGGAATATGGCGCGCTGGTGCGCCGGTATACGTGTCTTTTGAGGTTGTGAGTGTGGCGGTTACGCAGCTGTGCCATTGTAATCTGGGCATTTTTCTCTTCTTTTGTTTCTTTTCTTCCTCGCCTTCCTTTCACTGCCTCCCCGACTACCCCTCTCTCTCTCTCTCTCTCTCTCTCTCCTCTCTCTCTGTCTCTCTCTCTCTCTCTCTCTCTCTCTCTCTCTCTCTCTCTCCGCCGTACCTTTTCTCTCCCTCTCCTCTCTCTCGTCCGCCTCTCGCCTTAATTGTGCCTCGATCATATCTTTACGTGCAGAGATTTTCAGGCGCACCATAAATCTTGCGTTAATGTTATCCGTTCATTACACCTCCCATCTGATCTCCTCAACCATCTCCTCCACTCCTACAACCCTTTTCCTTCTTCTCTCCAGTTCCTGCTTGAACGGTAGCCCCCCTTTCCAAAGATATCTTAATCACCACGGTTTGAAGAGGTACCGAGGCCACTGCTTTAGCCCCAAACCTGACAGTCTCCGCCATCAAAGCCATCCCCAAACCTGACAGTCTCCGCCATCAAAGCCATCCCCAAACCTGACAGTCTTCGCCATCAAAGCCATTCCCAAACCTGACAGTCTTCGCCATCAAAGCCATTCCCAAACCTGACAGTCTCCGCCATCAAAGCCATTCCCAAACCTGACAGTCTCCGCCATCAAAGCCATCCCCAAACCTGACAGTCTCCGCCATCAAAGCCATCCCCAAACCTCACAGTCTCCGCCATCAAAGCCATCCCCAAACCTGACAGTCTCCGCCATCAAAGCCATCCCCAAACCTCACAGTCTCCGCCATCAAAGCCATCCCCAAACCTGACAGTCTCCGCCATCAAAGCCATCCCCAAACCTGAGAGTCTCCGCCATCAAAGCCATTCCCAAACCTGACAGTCTTCGCCATCAAAGCCATTCCCAAACCTGACAGTCTCCGCCATCAAAGCCATTCCCAAACCTGACAGTCTTCGCCATCAAAGCCATCCCCAAACCTGACAGTCTCCGCCATCAAAGCCATCCCCAAACCTGACCGTCTCCGCCATCAAAGCCATCCCCAAACCTGACAGTCTCCGCCATCAAAGCCATTCCCATCGCTCTGGGCGATGCGAGCGATCAAACTCCGTCTTCGATTTCTTTTTTCTTCTCTTGCTTGTTCAGTCATTAACTTTCGATTTTAGCCTCTCAGGAAGCAATGTAAATTAACTCTTTAGAATCTAAGTCATTCTCCTTCCCTCCCCCCCCCCCCCCCTTCTCTTCACATCTTCCGCTGATTTCGGTCACTTAATATTCTCTCTCTCTCTCTCTCTCTCTCTCTCTCTCTCTCTCTCTCTCTCTCTCTCTCTCTCTCTCTCTCTGTTCAATCCTGGATGGCTCGACTCTTAATGCCGTCCTTATCGTCGAAATGGATTTCGATCCTTGACAAAACTGGTGCCTTCAGTCAGTAATTTGTTCATGTTTTTCTTTTCCTTCGGCGCTGATGAATGGTCTTTCTCTCAGTCAGTAATTTGTTCATGTTTTTCTTTTCCTTCGGCGCTGATGAATGGTCTTTCTCTCAGTCAGTAATTTGTTATAAGACTCAAACAAGTAAAACGCGGTAATGCCGTTGTAAAAGTCAGTAATTTGTTCGTGTTTTTCTTTTCCTTCGGCGCTGATGAATGGTCTTTCTCTTTGTGAGTGCATATCAATGGCTGAAAATCAGACTCGTCCAACTGAACACAGTTTTTATGAAAGTCAGTTTTGATGAAGAAATATAAAACAGTTGCTTAGCTTGAAAACATGGATTTTATAAATAAACAAAAGGACCGATTTAAACTACTTTTATAACGGTCTCCTGACTGAATTTTAAAAAGATGAAAAAATCAGAGGTATGTCTTGAACCGCCGGTGGATGTGGGTAAGGGTTCACGATGTGACAGGCAGTGGCAGTGGATGTGGGTAAGGGTTCACGATGTGACAGGCAGTGGCAGTGGATGTGGGTAAGGGTTCACGATGTGACAGGCAGTGGCAGTGGATGTGGGTAAGGGTTCACGATGTGACAGGCAGTGGCAGTGGATGTGGGTAAGGGTTCACGATGTGACAGGCAGTGGCAGTGGATGTGGGTAAGGGTTCACGATGTGACAGGCAGTGGCAGTGGATGTGGGTAAGGGTTCACGATGTGACAGGCAGTGGCAGTGGATGTGGGTAAGGGTTCACGATGTGACAGGCAGTGGCAGTGGATGTGGGTAAGGGTTCACGATGTGACAGGCAGTGGCAGTGGATGTGGGTAAGGGTTCACGATGTGACAGGCAGTGCCAGTGAATGTGGGTAAGGGTTCACAATGTGACAGGCAGTGGCAGTGGATGTGGGTAAGGGTTCACAATGTGACAGGCAGTGGCAGTGGATGTGGGTAAGGTTCACGATGTGACAGGCAGTGGCAGTGGATGTGGGTAAGGGTTCACCATGTGACAGGCAGTGGCAGTGGATGTGGGTAAGGGTTCACAATGTGACAGGCAGTGGCAGTGGCTGTGGGTAAGGGTTCACAATGTGACAGGCAGTGGATGTGGGTAAGGGTTCACCATGTGACAGGCAGTGGCAGTGGATGTGGGTAAGGGTTCACGATGTGACAGGCAGTGGCAGTGGATGTGGGTAAGGGTTCACGATGTGACAGGCAGTGGCAGTGGATGTGGGTAAGGGTTCACAATGTGACAGGCAGTGGCAGTGGATGTGGGTAAGGGTTCACCATGTGACAGGCAGTGGCAGTGGATGTGGGTAAGGGTTCACAATGTGACAGGCAGTGGCAGTGGATGTGGGTAAGGGTTCACAATGTGACAGGCAGTGGCAGTGGATGTGGGTAAGGGTTCACAATGTGACAGGCAGTGGCAGTGGATGTGGGTAAGGGTTCACGATGTGACAGGCAGTGGCATTGGATGTGGGTAAGGGTTCACGATGTGACAGGCAGTGGCAGTGGATGTGGGTAAGGGTTCACGATGTGACAGGCAGTGGCAGTGGATGTGGGTAAGGGTTCACGATGTGACAGGCAGTGGCAGTGGATGTGGGTAAGGGTTCACGATGTGACAGGCAGTGGCAGTGGATGTGGGTAAGGGTTCACGATGTGACAGGCAGTGGCAGTGGATGTGGGTAAGGGTTCACGATGTGACAGGCAGTGGCAGTGGATGTGGGTAAGGGTTCACGATGTGACAGGCAGTGGATGTGGGTAAGGGTTCACGATGTGACAGGCAGTGGTTGTGGTCTTCTGTCTGTCTCTTTTTCTCGCACTACAGCTAGTCCCGAGTCACCTCTATGTCCCGTTGAAAACTAGCGGCTTTTGGGATGTAAGGGTACGCAGAGCAGGGATGATCGGGGAGGGGAGGGGGGGTCGTGGGGATCGTTAGGATGGGAAGGCGGATGGAGTGATGGGGTAGTAATGGAGATGATATACAGACTTTCAGTGGAATAGAAGAAACCGCTGGCAAACTCTCACTTGTCATGTCTGCTGTGTGTCAATGCAGAAATGTCGGACTCCCAATGAATCAAGACGCTGAAGATCGGGTTTCTAATGAAGCTGAATTCAGAGTATTTTCTACAGCTATTAATTATCCTTATCAAATCAATAAGCTAAGTGTTATCTGTTCCTTTTGTGATGATTTGAAAGACTATTTTAACATGGAACTGAATACTTGTTAGATGAATGTTCTGAGAAATCAAAGGCAGACCGCAGATGTTATTTTGTAGGAATCAACGATTAGACACACGCTCCACACAACACAGTTTAACACTGAAACACGAAGTAAGAGACAGTCGTCCTGTCTCCTCAACCGCCACCATCATCTCCTCGCTTTTCTCTCAGCCACCGGTACCCTTTCCATGACACTCAATCACACGACAAGCAGCCAGGACACAGCTTTTGCCTCCACCCTGACACAATTCACCCTCAAAAAGCAGCGAGGACACAGCTTTTGCCTCCACCCTGACACAATTCACCCTCAAAAAGCAGCCAGGACACAGCTTTTTGCCTCCACCCTGACACAATTCACCCTCAAAAAGCAGCCAGGACACAGCTTTTGCCTCCACCCTGACACAATTCACCCTAAAAGAGTAGCGAG
Organism: Conus canariensis; assembly: GCA_033310375.1. Classification (NCBI taxonomy): domain Eukaryota; kingdom Metazoa; phylum Mollusca; class Gastropoda; order Neogastropoda; family Conidae; genus Conus; species Conus canariensis. The sequence goes on from CM065720.1 coordinate 1,183,219, forward strand.
GACACAGCTTTTGCCTCCAACCTGACACAATTCACCCTCAAAAGCTTTTGCCTCCACCCTGACACAATTCACCCTCAAAGAGTAGCCAGGACACAGCTTTTGCCTCCAACCTGACACAATTCACCCTCAAAGAGTAGCGAGGACACACCTTTTGCCTCCAACCTGACACAATTCACCCTCAAAAAGCAGCGAGGACACAGCTTTTGCCTCCACCCTGACACATTTCATCCTCAAAGAGTAGCGAGGACACAGCTTTTGCCTCCAACCTGACACAATTCACCCTCAAAAAGCACAGAGGACACAGCTTTTGCCTCCAACCCGACACAATTCACCCTCAAAGAGTAGCGTGGACATGCCTCCAACCTGACACAATTCACCCTCAAAAAGCAGCGAGGACACAGCTTTTGCCTCCACCCTGATACAACTCACCCTCAAAGAGTAGCGAGGACACACCTTTTGCCTCCAACCTGACACAATTCACCTTGAATGAGTAGCGAGGACACAGCTTTTGCCTCCACCCTGACACAATTCACCCTCAAAGCCGTCGCCTTTAGGACGATCAAAGTCCATCTTCGATTGCACCCCCCCCCCCCCCCTTCCCCACTTCCCCCCTCGCTCTTGTTGATTTGGTCATTAAGTTTCAATTTCAGCATCCCGAAGAAGCTGTGTAAAAATCAAGTCTTCGGAATTGGATGGAGTCCCCCCCCCCCCCCCCCCCTCCCATTGTCCCCCCATTCCTGTCGCTGCCATGCCACAAACATAGTCTCTTTCTACTCCCCCCCCCCCCCCCCCTCATCCATTTGCCAACCTTTTATTCCCCCCTCACCCCCCCCCCCTCTGTTAGCCCGCCCTTCGCCTGCACCCCCCCCCCCCCTCTCTCTCTCTCTCTCTTGACTCCTTTTCCTTTCAGGCTCAATGTTCTGCGTTGCTGTCTATATCAAAATGGGTTTCGATCACTGGAAACACGGGTACATCGCGCGGAACTGTTGTTTAGCCGCCACTGATGAAGAGTTTGGCTTGTCAACCACGGCGAGGACAGGGAAATGGCTGAAAACCAGACTGGCCATCCCCAGGAAGTGTTCGTTTTCAAACACTGGCACCATTCTGGATAACGATTAGAGTTATGTTAGAGTGGTCTGTTGTCATCAGAACAGACAAAGAACATAACAAAACTCTGAGAGCGTTGACCACATTTCATGACCAACACTGCAGGTGTCTGTATTTTCCAGGCCTTGTTGAGCCGGGATTTATCCAGAGAGGAGATGTACAGAACAGTCCTGCAATGTAGTCTCAGACCAGAATGAAAGACCATAGCATTAGTCGCGCCATACTCATCGTGTCATAAAAAAAATAACTGCTTCCGTTGTTTGAAACAAATATATGTGTTCTGCTGTTAAGTGTACATAAAGTATACGACACCCTTCTTTACCTAGAGCAAACTAATACAGCTGGCCTTGATGGAAGATGCTAAGCACGCCAGCTTCTATTATTGCTGAAACGCTTACTTGCGCTTTTGCATAAGCAAAAATCATTTCCCTAAAACTTTTAAAGTTAGTAGTGACACAAATCCACAACAACAGATGGACTCACTGACCTCTCAAACTGCAGACCCATTTCTATTTGTTCCCCTACTTTCCAAACAGTTGCAAAGTGGAAATATTGAACTTATTCTTAATCACTTCAGTCCCTTCAGTGTATTTCTTCAAAACTAATCTGATTTAGAGCAAACCACTCTTGCTGCACGGCATTGACAATGCTAGTCGATAAATGACTTACTAATATAAATAATGACAAAATTACAGATGCTTTCATGGTAAATTTTATGAAAACTTTTTGTTTTATTGATAACGACATTCTTAAAAGCTGAAGATATATAAGTAATCTGAGAATTCGTTAACACCTCCTTCATTTATTTACACAGAAAGGAAATGGTTTCAGCGAATGGCTCTGTATCTCCTACATTATCAATAGGCACGGTGTCCCTCAAGGGTCAGTACTCGGAGCTATTTTCTTCCAAATTCAAAAACGATTTATCCATATTCAGTGACAGTCTATATGAAATTCGTTGACAATACCAAAATACACTCTAGTCAAGAAAAAAAATCGACATCATATTTACTGGTTTACAGGATAGCATGAACAGGTTATTCAAATAGTCTAAACCAATCACATGTAGCTTCATCGTCATAGAAATGAATACTTGATAATAACTACCAGACAAAATCGTCAAGATTTGTCAACAGCTCTCTGTCTCTTAATATAAACTGTGAGGTTGTTGAGGAAGTGAATCATCACAAAGTACTTGGTGCTGCTTAGGCAATTGTTATGATCATATCATGTCACGATGCTCTATGAACTTCTGGCTCAAAAGATTCATCAGTGTTCAAAACTAAAACATTTTTTTAGACAAACTTTGTCGTGAACTGTTTTTTTAACCTCCTATAATGAATTTGATATCAATTACACTTCTACAAAAGGGAATCGGCCAGTGATAACTTATCAAAACCGCTGTTTAGTTTTCGTAAACGAGTTATTAAATTAATCCTCCTGAAATCTTCAACCCTAACTCACGTTAATTACAAATGTTGGAGATATTGCCTCTAAAACGGAAACCACCTATGACAACACAATTTTCATGTTAAGATGATATCCGGTCATGCCCATCCAGCTCTGAAAAATAAAATGGAAACGAATCTAATTTGCAGTTAAGATAATCCTACCGAGGGTTGATCTTTTAGAAGCTAGCCTTACCTATTCTATACCTATACAGTCCTTCGAATGAGACTATAAACCGAGGTTCTGTGTGCGAACGCACGCATAACATCTTGTACACACGTATAATCCTATCACCAACTTTCGAAAAAGAAGGCCAGTTTGGCCGTTGGTATGGATGACTTGTTACACATAGCATGCACCCTGCGTGAGAAATGGAAAGAATGAAAGAAGAAACGAAACTGAGTGAACGATATTGACTGGATGACACGGGAAACGACTGAATGAAGCGCCAGCTGGCAGCTCTTCAGTCGGCACTACCCAGGTAGGCAGCCCGTTGTGTAAACGAGTGTGGATTGTAAAGCGCTTAGAGCTTGGTCTCTGGCAAGGATAGGCGCTATATAAGTATTCATAATAATAGTGGCACTTCGTGAAATGTTTGATTGGTCTCTAGCGAGGATAGGCGCTATATAAGTATCCATAATAATAGTGGTACTTCGTGAAATGTTTGATTGGTCTCTGGCGAGGATAGGCGCTATATAAGTATCCATAATAATAGTGGTACTTCGTGAAATGTTTGATTGGTCTCTAGCGAGGATAGGCGCTGTATAAGTATCCATAATAATAGTGGTACTTCATGAAATGTTTGATTGGTCTCTAGCGAGGATAGGCGCTATATAAGTATTCATAATAATAGTGGTACTTCGTGAAATGTTTGATTGGTCTCTAGCGAGGATAGGCGCTATATAAGTATCCATAATAATAGTGGTACTTCATGAAATGTTTGATTGGTCTCTAGCGAGGATAGGCGCTATATAAGTATCCATAATAATAGTGGTACTTCGTGAAATGTTTGATTGGTCTCTAGCGAGGATAGGCGCTATATAAGTATTCATAATAATAGTGGTACTTCGTGAAATGTTTGATTGGTCTCTAGCGAGGATAGGCGCTATATAAGTATTCATAATAATAGTGGTACTTCATGAAATGTTTGATTGCCGTCATTCAGTGTACGTACAGGATGAGACGTTTTCAAACAGATACATATTCTCACATCTTAGGTAAAACTGAGTAGCATCCATTAAGGATAATACAATGCGCCTTCTTTTCTTCCATACAGCAAAACTCTCTTGCAAGAATACCAAAACAAGCATATGAAATGGAAAAATCAAGAATGTTGCAATCCACAAGACATTCTAATATACATTCAAACTGGGCAAAGTCTATAAAAAAAATTGTCTTGATTCACATGGTTTTTCTTTTGTCTGGCTTAACGGTGGAGTTGGTCACGAAAAGTTGTTTCTACAGGAACTAAAGCAACGAATGATTGATTGCTATCAGCAAGAGTGGAACACCAAACTGTCAAATAGTGACAGGTATTCTACTTATCGTTTGTTTAAATCATTACTACAGCCTGAAAAGTATCTTGCAGATATCACAATCCCAAAGTTTCGAAAATTTCTTGTAAGGTTTCGAATAGGAATCAGTGATATAAAAGTCCACGACAGATACAAAAATAACTCAAAAAGCTGCCCTTTTTGTGTCAAAACTGAAGATGAAATACACTTTTTGCTGGAATGTCCATCATATCAAGATTTAAGAAATAAGTATATCATGAAATATGTAACAAATGTACACGGACCATTGTAAAAGTTTTTGCTGCAAAACGAGAAAAGGGACGTAATTCGCTCTGTTGCGATGTATATCTTCTATGCCTTGAAGAAAAGAGAAGAATTGTTACTGGGGAGAGAACATTAGGAGTACCATATGTTTTCATAAATTTATCTGTTTTACCTTGTTTCGTGGTCGATACGTCTTGTGTATACTTAGGGATCATGATGAAAAAATGTGTATATATGTGTGTATGTGTGTGTGTGTGTGTGTGTGTGTGTGTGTGTGTGTGTGTGTGTGTGTGTGTGTGTGTGTGTATGCGTGTGTATGTGTGTGTGTGTGTGTGTGTGTGTGTGTGTGTGTGTGTGTGTGTGTGCGTGTGTGTGGTTTGCGCGCGCGCAATTGTAAGTGCGAGCGAAATTGTATGTGCGAGCTGTGCGAGTCTGGGAGAGTGCTACATACGGTTGTGATTTTGTAAGTATCTTTCGGTATACTCAATTTACGATTATACAGTTGGTGTGAGCAAGTTTTGTAAATGATCGTGATCAGCAGAAATGTTACAGCGTCAGTGTGTGTGATTTCATTTTTGTTTCTTGACCTCATTGCAGATAGGTCGGTGGCCTTTGCAATTAAAATTTTCCGAGTTCCGAGTTTCCGAGTCTCTCTCTCTCTCTCTCTCTCTCTCTCTCTCTCTCTTCTCTCTCTCTCTCTCTGAAAATATGTTTGTGGATACGAGTACGGATTTTTTTGTAGTATGAAGGTATGTTTATGTTAAGCTTAGAGTACTTCCTCCCCCTCTCCCTTCTCTTCCTTTTCCTCTCCTCTTCATCCACTTCTCTCCCTTTGCTGATGTCCCTGCTTCTTTACACCTTTGATGTATTTGCAAAGTTGTGTGTATGGTTACTCCTTTGATGTATTTGCACGGTTGTGTGTATGGTTACTCCGTTGATGTATTTGCACAGTTGTGTGTATGGTTACTCCTTTGATGTATTTGCACAGTTGTGTGTATGGTTACTCCTTTGATGTATTTGCACAGTTGTGTGTATGGTTACTCCTTTGATGTATTTGCAAAGTTGTGTGTGTGGTTACTCCTTTGATGTATTTGCAAAGTTGTGTGTATGGTTACTCCTTTGATGTATTTGCAAAGCTGTGTGTGTGGTTACTCCTTTGATGTATTTGCAAAGTTGTGTGTATGGTTACTCCTTTGATGTATTTGCAAAGTTGTGCGTATGGGTTTTCTATAAACACGGCGCGTGTCACCTCCTTGTTGTTGTTTGCATGAGTGTTCATGGGTTTGTTTGCGTATCTTTTGGGATTGCGAATTGTATTCAGTTTAGAACTCCTTTGCATACTGTACACTGTTACTGTACTTTTGAAGTTGCTTACTTTATCATTTTTTTCTTCCCCGACGGCAAGATGTAAATAAAAATAAACTGTACTGTGTTTATTCTTTTCCTTCATTGAAAAAGATTCTTTCGTTCGTTCGTTCGTCTCTCTCTCTCTCTCTCTCTCTCTCTCTCTCTCTCTGTCTGTCTGTCTGTCTCTCCTCTCTCTCTCTCTCTCTCTCTCTCTCTCTCTCTCTCTCTCTCTCTCTCTCCGTATTACTGGTTTCGATTTATTGGAGATGGAAGTTTACAGAATATCCAGAGATGCGTAAGATCCATTGAAACAAGTGGATGAGAGGGACGGAGAAAGACGGGACCGTGACATCAGACGATGTGTCTATTCCCTACAGACTTCAGACTTGTTTGATTAAACCAAAGAGCCGTGAATCAGACAGTAGTCATTAGGAAGATGAAACAACGTCTAACAGACTGGTCATACCAAGAAAGGCCCAGCAAACTGACAGACAGCAATAGATCTTTTATGTACAGAAACTTCACAAAGTCTACAGATTAAGCCCTACTTCCCTCCGATCAGTTGCAAGAGATATAGAGACCGTATTGGAAGATTCTGGATGAGTACAAATGACCTGAGGTATTGAACGTACAGATCGGCTTCACATATGCAGCTGAAATCCTCTTCCTGCTGTAACATTCACACTGGTGCGTCCGCTGTGTGAACGTCCTGGAGAGACTAATTCCGTTTGTGAACCCGATGAGACCAGCATGGCTACGTTATTTTCGTCCGAACATTATTTTGAAGCACCTAAGAATATCTGAAGCCTTTGAAATCCCTGTGTCCGACTGAACTGACGCCCACTGAGGAGATCCAACTATAATGTCAAAAGCTGAGAAAGCTTACGGCTGCTAATGCGTTTAGCTGTAGGTATCCAGCCTTCTCATTCGCAGCAGCAGCCAGGGATTTTTTTTATTTTATTCATTATGCTGTTTTGTAATGTGTATGTGTGTGTGTGTGTGTGTGTGTGTGTGTGTGTGTGTGCGTGTGTGTGTGTGTTGTGTGTGTGTGGGGTGAGAGAGAGAGAGAGAGATAGAGAGAGAGAGAATGTGTGGGGTGTGTGGTGTGTGTGTGTGTGTGTGTGCGTGTGTGTGTGTGTGTGTGTGTGTGTGTGTGTGTGTGTGTGCGCGCGCGCGTGCATGTGTGTGTGTGTGTTTGAGAGTGTGTATGGGTGTGCGTATGTGTATGTGTCTGTGTATGTCGGTGAGAGAGAGAGAGAGAGAGAGAGGGTTGGGAGAGAGAGTGCGGCGGGGTGGGGAGGTAGAGAAGCGAGTGTGTGTAAAAGCGGCTGACACACGAGCCTCCCCGCCCGTACGCTTCGGAAGTACCGGTCGAACCCGATCCCAAACGTAGCGTCTGTCATAGTAAACGTACATCTCAAACGGACTTCGGCATCCAGTTAAACCTGACCGTTCGAGATACACCGTGATCTATTCGAAACGGACAGTTAGTATCCTCCAACCAATCAACGCTCAGCATTGAACCAACACCCCTGACACAAGGAAAAATGGCGTCGGTCAGCAAAGCGGTCAGACTATCCGATTCGGAGACCAAACATTTGATTGAATCGTAGCAAGGCCATGATGTGCTTTGGAATGTCAACTCAAAAAATTATAAGAATCTAAATATTCGAGAAAAAGCTTCGTATTCAATTGTACAGTCCTTTGAAGCGGCATGTGGGATCAAACTCGAAGGTTTTAAAACTATCGTGAAGCACTCCGTCCGTTCGACACTGACTGGTCGGACCGCACAGGTTCAAACGTTTCGTCTCGGCTGTACGGACGAAAAGGCCCGTGTGTCAGCAGCTTAAGGTGGAGGGAAAGGGAACGGGGGAGGGGGGGGGGGCAGTCATGGAGAACGTCTGTCAGTCATGGAGAACGTCTGTCAGTCATGGAGAACGTCTGACAATCAGAACAGTACATTCTGTCAATCATGAATGGCGAATGTCAGCAGTCATGGAGAACGTCTGACAATCTGAATGCAACTTTCTGTCAATCACGGAGAACGGAACTTTCTGTCAATCATGGACAGAGAACGTCAGCTATCAAGGAGAACGTCTCTCAGTCGAGGAGAATGTCAGGCAGTCAAGGAGAACTTTTGACAATCTGAACGAAAAATTCAGACAATCATGGGCGAGAACATCAGCAATCACGGAGAAGGTCAATTAGTTATGGAGAATTATGGTCAATCAATTATTGTGGGGAACATCAGTCAATCATGGCCCAGGAACGTCAATTAGTCCTAGTGAAAGTGTCAATGACTGGCTTCATGGAGCCATGTTACACTATCATGTTTTCCACTGTCAGCGAAGAGACATAAAAAAGGGAGTGGAGGGGTGGAGAAAGGCGCGTGCGCAAGCGTGAGAGATAGAGAGAGGGAAAGGGGGGGGGGAGGGAGGTGCGATGGAGGGTTTAGGATGACACAGTTATCTGTTTTGTTGCCAACTGCACTACACCTCCCCCCCCCCCCCCCCCCCCCCCCCCCGCCGTTCTCCTGCACTATTTCTCCCCCCCCCCCCCCCCCCCCACACACACACGGGTGCACGTGAAGACACACACAAGTTTCAAGTTTAATTTATCCTTTGATCCTAATTAGGACCTGGAAGTAAAGAGTCCAGTAACGCTTAACCACCATCACGGGAATCCGAAAGGAGAGGAAAGGTTCATACATTTACACGGATTTGTTTGGGGCGTGAAAATACATATATGTAAACAACAATTTTTAACATGGCAATCGAAAAAGTAAGCTGGCAAGCAGTAAACCAAAAATTGTCAAGTTATGTAATTGCACTGATTTTTTTTCTCTTATTTTAGCTGATGACTTCTACCAGCTGATAAGAAACTGCAAAGATTAAATATTGATCTGGAGTGAACATACGTCTCGGGTAAATACATTTCTCTCAGGTCCGAGTACTTCGGGAATTCCAGGATGAAATGGAATTGATCTCCAAAAGCGCCAATGTGACAAGTTTGACAAATTCGCAAGGAGTTCTGTTCCGTCGACCGAACTCAATTTAAAGTTTATTGCATATACATAACAAATGAACTTAGCCGGTAATTGCATAAATGTACTGTTCTTCTCTAAAAACATTTCATAAGATTCGTGCACAAGAAACATTCAAGTGCTTCGCCCTAACTTAGTTTCCCACTCACGTTTAGAACTACCTCGAAGAGATAATGTTACAATTCTACAAAGTACAAATGTTGCAGTTCTACAAAGTGCATCTTCAAAATAAGAGAACAGCTGCGAATCCCTGACAGTCAAAACCAGAACTGACCAAAATATCTCGCATGTGATCAGTCCATGGCGAATGATACGTGTTGCTAACATGGAGATCATAAAGAACAGAATATGATAACGGAAGAATGATTGAAATCAATCGAGATCAATGTACGCTAAAAGCGTATCAACCTGCTACTAAGCAACCAACCAACACACACACACACACACACACACGCACAACACACACACACACACACACACACACACACACACACACCTCTAGTGTCGGAGGCCAAGGAAACGACAGGAGCAAACTGCTGACCCGGCGTGTTCGTACATACACGTGTGTGTACGTGCCCTGACCGCGAGTGAGTAAAAACGTCAACTCGGCGCAGAGATTGTAGCCCGGAATGGGGGGAGGGTGGGGGGGGGGGGGGGGTAGGCAACGTGCCAACTCAGTGTCGGAGGGAGGGGCCGCTGTTTGCGCCACCTACCCCCACCCACCCCCAACATCTCCTACCTCCCCACGACATGCCAAACACACAGCCAACTATCTACACACTCCGTTTTTACCACCTCGCGAGTAGCGAGCGCGCTTTTGCGCGTGCATCTGTCTTCTTCGGGAGAGGATAAAGGCAATAGCTTTCAGCCAAGGTAGTCTTTCGCGCTGCTCTTGCATGCATACACACAGTAAAGTAACACTCGCGAACACAACTTACTCTCTTCCACACAGAATCACCCACATATTGAGAAGGCTCAAGCGCGCGCACACGCGCGCGAGCGCGCGCGCGCGCGCACACACACACACACACACACACACACACACACATGTGCACGCGCCTCATCCGTGGCAACACTATGTGGAGAACAGTTATAAACAAGTCGAACATCAAACTCGAAAGTTTTCTTTTCTCCCTATTTTTTTCAAAACTTTTATTATCTTTACATTATTAGTAGCATTTATATTGTTATATGTTATTATTTTTGTATATCTCCCCATTCATCCACTCTTTCCTTATTATCTATTGGAATGCTCTCTCTCTCTACACACACACACACACACACACACACACACACTCACATACACACTCACACACACACCGGGCATTGCAATGTCAGCTCCATAAATCCTGGTCAGCAAACTTGCCCAGGGTTTCAAAGTCAGTGTTTTGTGAGTTTGTTCGCTCTCACCCATGACGTCGAAGCCACAATGCAAATTAGCGTGACACATCAAGTCACTTGACGGTCACAGCCGCCGTGCTAACTATAGAGCAGGACAACCCAAAATAGACCTGTACCGCAAGGCACGAACGCAGATTGACATCGGGATGGGGGGGGGGGGGGGGGTGAGGGGGGGAAGGGGAACAGGAGGGAACGAGGAAATGGGGGAAGGGGAAGCAAGGGGGGAGGGGGGGGGGGGGTCAGTGCTCGAGCTGAAGGTCAAGGCTGCGTTGGCGTTGCTTTGAAGGGCACACACCTGTAAAAGAAGTTAGCAGGAGGGACGGCTTTGCTGCACTTAACCAGTATACTTCAACACAGAAAGTTCTAACCTCAGGCACTCACTGGTTATTTCTATCCACCAGTGATTTTCTTGAGTATGAATAAGTTGCATCACATTGTTCCGTGAGTACTCTCCACGAACTAAGCCATTTCAATTTTGTTTTGTTGCGACAGAGTTGGATACTGTCACCATGGTAGTCACAAAATGCCCGCGGCCCGTACCGAAATGTGCGTGCGGCTCATGGTGTTTGCCGCCTTTTGCATGGTTTTAGGAAACTCATTTTGAAGCTTGTTCATGGATTAATTCATTTCATGGCCTGTCCACGGATGACGAAACATGGTTTTTTGTTTTGTTTTGTTTTGTTTTGCTTCACATTTGACATTATGAACCAATGAGCGAAGCTTTTGTAGACTCGTGATCATGCCTCGTTTGACAGTCAAATAGCAGATGAGAACTGTGATAGAGTGTTAGCATAAAGGACCAAAACTCTTCGCTTTAGATTCCGCTTCCTCTCATCCCATGGGGAGCTGTGTAGAAGGCGAAAAGAAATGGGCATTACAGATTAAGCAGGAGAACGTCACTCTTAATTTGAAAATTAAACGAGACTTACCAGGAAGTTAAAGTTTAATGGAGATTATTTCGAGGATGCTGTTGGGTAGAGGTATACATGTGGAGGACGAAACCGCGCGTGCGCCCCGGACTTCAGCTACGTGTGATCCCTGAGAACAAACTAGGACGGCAGGGTTCAATGGAAGTACCTCGAGTTGCTGATGGGTGGGCACATGTATACCTCTACCCAACAGCATCCTCGAAATAATCTCCATTAAACTTCAACTTCCAGGTAAGTGTCGTTTAATTTTCAAATTATACCTCGTCTGCTGATTGGTCAGACGTATACATGTGGAGATTTTAGCGTCGGGGATCACACGTTATTCCTTAGCACGTCAGGCTCTGAAAGGCAATCGGCTCATAATGTGTGTTACTTCCCATTGTCTACAAATGTGTCCAGCACAGACTGAGTAAAACTCTTCGTAGAACCACCATAAAAAAACTCTTCGTAGAACCACCATTTCCATCTTCATTCTGTTTAATGATCCAGTGGTAGAATCTTGAAAAAGTGTTCCTGTTTGACCACCTCCCTGCTTGAAGGATGCTGGCTATTGGCATACATATGTTTAATGCTGCAGAAGTCCTCGCAGCCCGAGTGCTGTGAGCCGAGTACTTCGATATGTCTATTCCAGCCATAAACAGCACATCTTTCATCCAACGAGAATTGGTGTCTCTTTTCACAGGGGCGAAAGGCTTTATGCAACTGATAAAAAGTGCTTTCCCAGTTCGTAAGTGGGCAGTCTTTTTCAAATACTGCCGAAGGTGGTGAACCAGACACAATCTCTTGTTTTCAAAACAAGGTATGACTAAAGGATTTAAGTGAGTCCCTGGTTTGGTTTGTTTTAAAAGAGAGCTATATACAAGTACACATTTAGACTCATGGATTTTTACATCATCAACAGTAAGACTATGGAGAGTCTGTTCTCTCTGACCAGAGAGTAAAGCAGGTAACTATAAGTTCTGAGTGTGAGTTTCAGAAAGCTGAGCCGTTCTGCATCTGGCCACTGTGCTAACATATCAATGACTGTGTCTACTTCCCATGTGTCACAGTATTTTGGGAGTGATGGTCTATTGTTGAACACGCCTTTGACAATTTTACAGACTATAGGCTGTTGACCTATTGTTTCTGCGTTATCAGGACAAAGGTATGCTGAAACAGCACTCCTTGCTAGGTTAACTGTACTATAACTAGCACCTGCAGCATACAGTTCTGCCAAAAAATTTGCCACATGCATACGAGTACAAGTAGTGATTTCATTTCTGCTTACAAATTTCTGCCATTTTTGAATGTAGGTGTTGTAGGACTTATAGGTGCTGGGTCTCCATGAATCCATGATTAGAGCAACTGAATTTCCTGATAAACCAAAAGTTCAGAAATTTTTGCCGAGATCTTGCAGACAAGCAGGTTCAGCCGACGTTTCTGAATGAGAGGATGAACTGCTCTGAGGTCGCTGGGTAGATGAAGAAGACAGTGTCAACACCTGAATTGTACTGGAGGACAGCAGAGATGTTGAAGAACAGCGAACCACGGTTGTGTCGGCCAGTTGGATACCACAATTATCCCCTCTGCACGGTCTCTCTGGATCTTCTGCAGCACCCGTCCTATGATGCTGAAAGGTGGAAAAGCATACCACTGTAAATGCTCCCAAGAGATGGAAAAAGCATCAATTGCTTCAGCTTCTGGATCTGGCCTGTATGAAATGCATCGCCGCATTTGGAAGTTCAACCTGGAAGCAAAGAGGTCAATATCTGGAGAACCCCTGAGCTGTTGGAAAGCAGACTGCAGAGCCTGCTCATCAAGTTTCTATTCAGCATCTGTGTTCTAAGACCTGGACTCCTTGTCAGCTGTCCTGTTCTGCTTCCCTGGAATGTGCGCTGCACTGATCCAGATATTCTTAGAAATGCACCATGACCAAATTGTAAATGCGATGTCATTACAAGCATCTGAATGGCTTGTTCCCATGCGATTGACACAGCTGACAGCTGGTGTATTGTCTATCATTATCAGGACATGTTTGTTTTCCAGCATTCCCTGAAATGAGTGCAAAGCAAGTAAAACTGCTTTCAATTCCAAATAATTAATGTGAAAGACCCTTTCATGCGGCAACCATTGTCCACCTGAAGCTGTTTCTTCACACTCGCACCCCCAACCTGTGCCACTGGCATCAGTGGTGACAACTATATCTGGGTCAGTACTGCAAATGTCATTCTCTGTATCAGACACGTTGACAATCCACCATTTACGTTCCTCCTTACTCTCTTCAGACAACTGCATGAGTTGGTCAAAGTCACCTCTGTTCCTCTTCAAAGCTAATTTTGTGTCTTTCTCAAGCTGTCTGTAATAGAAAGGTCCATACTTGACAGCAGCAAGAAGCCTTTGACAACTAGACAGTATGCTGGCATCCCTTTCAGCGCTAAGAGTGACTGTCATGGAGACAGAATCCATGATGACTCCAAGGTATTGAATCCTTGTTGTGGGCTGAATAACCGACTTGGTTGGGTGAATGATAAACCCTAACTTTTGAAACAAATCAGTGGTGTCTGTAACATTCCTCATGCAGTTGCTCTCTGTGAGTCCAATCAACAAAGAATCATTTAAAAACCCCATAGATACATGACCTTTCATTGTAAGGGAGGCATAGACAGGTTTCAACAGCTTTGTGAACGAGCGGGGAGCTGATGATTGGCCATTGGGTAAAGCATTCAATTCATAGAGTTGATCTCTCCATTGAAATCTGAGTAGTTTCTTGTGCTGTTCATGGATTGCTACACTATAATAGGCATCCTTCAGATCAATTGAGGTCATAAAACATCCTTGAGTTATCAAAGTCAGGGCTGTGTTCAGAGTATCCAATTTGAAATGATGATAACTGACTTCTAAATTGAGTCTTTTTAGATTTAAAATCATGTGATGAGATCCATCTTTCTTTTCCCTGGTAAAAAAAAACTGGAGAAGTAACTTCACCAGGGCAATGCTCACAAGGGGAAATTACTTTCTTAGCTATCAACTTTTGAACTTCTAATCAATGATCTTGCACTCTTTCTGATTTGTGACATTTGTTTTAGTGCAAGATAACCTGGATAACTGGTATTAAGGACAGTCAAATTCAACCTTAACCCCTGCTATCATGCTTAAAATCTCTGGGTCTGAAGTGATTTTAGACCATGCATCTTCAAACTATCTTAATCTCCCAGCAGTAAACTCATGTTTCTGAGGTTTTAAAAATGGAACCAAGCTCACCTCCCTCTTCCATTGGGAGCTGGGATTCTGATGTTCCCGTTTCTGCTGAAACCAACGCTGTCTTTTGTTTGTTCTGCTCCTTTGGTCTAAAAAATGACCACGTGCACCACACGACTAGAGTAGTAAGAACCGCCGGCTTGTCCACGATAGTAGCGGGCGTTTCCGCGGTATCTGCGCTCATGGCCTTCACTGGAGCTGACGCGGTCGGTCTCACGCACGTCTTTCAGGGTCGCGGAAAACTGTCCCCAAACAACTGGTGTGTGATCGGGACCGATTCATCACAGATCCGCGAAAACGGCTTGTTTACATGTGGTCTGATGCCACTGCATCTGCGCAACGAAATCTCGCGTGAAACGTGACCCAAAATAGCCACCGCATTGGTACAATGCTTCACGGCTTCAGAATCGGCCTCTGAACTGAGCAAGCCGCTAGGCCTATCAAGTAATCCGTTTGCGGCACGCACGCACGCAGTCGCCGCCTTGATGACCGCTCTCTGAATATGTTGCATTTTCAGGTCGCTTTTGATGGCCTCAGACGGTAATTTCGACTATTTTCGTTATTTACCGTCGGGACGATCAATTTCTGACAATTTGCTGGTCTGTTGTAGGCTTCAAATTTCTTCTTCTGCAGATCCGGGCAAAGTTTGTTCATGAACCGACCATTAACAATTTCTGCCAGTTCCTCTCTCATTTCTTCCATACCGTCCATACCGCTCAATTCAGTGGCTATTTCTTTCAGCAAGGTCAGATTTGTCTCTGACTGGTCAGCTTTTTTATTCTGCGACGCGAAAAGCTGTAATTCTTCCAGTTCCCCATCTTCTCTTAACTCCAAAATATCACTGTTGTGTTCCTGTTCTGACTCTGAATGGTCTCCAGAAACTCGGGCAAATTTGGTGGGGTCTGCGGCGCCATCTTTGTCTGGAAGTTTCCTCTTAGGCCTAAGTAGTCCCGCTAGGGTCTTGAACTGTTTGTTCCAGCTCGTATCTAGTTCTGGAATCAGGCTTCTAACTGATTCTGGGACTGTTGTGGGCTCGCTGCTGTCTGTGGGTTCTGAAAGACCCTCCAACATGGCTACTGAAAGAGCCGCCGATGTGTACTCAAAAGTTCAGCTTCTGAAAGAGCCGAGCGCAAAGGATCTAGACTACCGGTGTTGATCAGAAAGCTGATGAAAATAAACTTTGGAATAATAATTTCTTAGGTTGTTAGATTCTAATGATTCTATTGTGTTTATGATGTTTATTACTGACCTCAAAAGGAATTGTGAAGGTCCAAGGAAATTATTCACGCTAGATATCTATCACTGGGAAACCACTTTCAGTACATGCATCTGTCTGGCACCGCGTTTCGTTTTGGCATCAACTGGGGAGCGCGTGCGGTTTCGTCCTCCACATATATATGTCTGACCAATCAGCAGACGAGGAATAATCAAAGTTGTGCATGAGTCGAGCATTGAATCGTGCAACGCAACGGATGGAAAGTGTGGCATTTTGCTGTGGGTTGCAACAAGTACTTCATCTCGAAACGAGTCGCGTATTTATTTTCCCTATTTTGGATTGCAATGAGTAGGCCTATTTCATCTAGATACGAGTCGCATACTTAATTTTTTCTCTATCAGCAGATTCATAAGAGAGAAGCGGACGGCACATCTCCAGAAGACGCCCCAGAAAGGACACGGTAAGAACAGTCAATTGGCATCAGCTCCCTGAAGAAAAACGCGCCCCAGAAAGGACACGGTAAGAACAGTCAATTGGCATCAGCTCCCTGAAGAAAAACACGCCCCAGAAAGGACACGGTAAGAACACAGCCACAGAAAGGACACGGTAAGAACAGTCAATTGGCATCAGCTCCCTGAGAAAAACACGCCCCAGAAAGGACACGGTAAGAACAGTCAATTGGCATCAGCTCCCTGAAGAAAAACATGCCCAGAAAGGACACGGTAAGAACACAGTCACAGAAAGGACACGGTAAGAACAGTCAATTGGCATCAGCTCCCTGAAGAAAAACACGCCCCAGAAAGGACACGGTAAGAACAGTCACAGAAAGGACAGGGTAAGAACAGCCAATTGGCATCAGCTCCCTGAAGAAAAACGCGCCCCAGAAAGGACACGGTAAGAAACAGCCTCAAGGCCCTAAGCTCCCGAGAAGTAAAACACAGCCCAGAAAGGACACGGTAAGAACACAGTCAATTGGCATCAGCTCCCTGAAGAAAAACGCGCCCCAGAAAGGACACGGTAAGAACATCAATGCATCAGCTCCTGAGAAAAACGCGCCAGAAAGACACGGTAAGAACAGTCAATTGGCATCAGCTCCCTGAAGAAAAACACGCCCCAGAAAGGACACGGTAAGAACAGTCAATTGGCATCAGCTCCCTGAAGAAAAACACGCCCCAGAAAGGACACGGTAAGAACACAGTCAATTGGACACCGAGAAAAACAGTCCAAGGCACAGTTAAGAAAACACCCAGAAAGGACACGGTAAGAACACAGTCACAGAAAGGACAGGGTAAGAACAGCCAATTGGCATCAGCTCCCTGAAGAAAAACGCGCCCCAGAAAGGACACGGTAAGAACACAGCCACAGAAAGGACACGGTAAGAACACAGCCACAGAAAGGACACGGTAAGAACACAGCCACAGAAAGGACACGGTAAGAACACAGCCACAGAACAGACCTGAAGAAACACAGTCACAGAAAGGACACGGTAAGAACCAGTCCAATTGGCATCAGCTCCCTGAAGAAAAACGCGCCCCAGAAAGGACACGGTAAGAACAGTCAATTGGCATCAGCTCCCTGAAGAAAAACACGCCCCAGAAAGGACACGGTAAGAACAGTCAATTGGCATCAGCTCCCTGAAGAAAAACCGCCCCAGAAAGGACACGGTAAGAACAGTCAATTGGCATCAGCTCCCTGAAGAAAAACGCGCCCCAGAAAGGACACGGTAAGAAACAGTCACAGAAAGACACGTAAGAAAACAGCCACAGAAAGGACACGGTAAGAACAGCCAATTGGCATCAGCTCCCTGAAGAAAAACACGCCCCAGAAAGGACACGGTAAGAACACAGCCACAGCAACAGACCCGTAAGAAACACGCCCCAGAAAGGACACGGTAAGAACACAGTCACTGAATGGACACTCAGCTCCCGAAAGAAAACGCGACCCCAGAAAGGACACGGTAAGAACAGCAATTGGCATCAGCTCCCTGAAGAAAAACCGACCCCAGAAAGGACACGGTAAGAACAGTCAATTGGCATCAGCTCCCTGAAGAAAAACACGCCCCAGAAAGGACACGGTAAGAACAGTCAATTGGCATCAGCTCCCTGAAGAAAAACGCGCCCCAGAAAGGACACGGTAAGAACAGTCAATTGGCATCAGCTCCCTGAAGAAAAACGCGCCCCAGAAAGGACACGGTAAGAACAGTCAATTGGCATCAGCTCCCTGAAGAAAAACACGCCCCAGAAAGGACACGGTAAGAACAGTCAATTGGCATCAGCTCCCTGAAGAAAAACACGCCCCAGAAAGGACACGGTAAGAAGTCAATTGCATCAGCTCCTGAAGAAAAACCGCCCAGAAAGGACACGGTAAGAACAGTCCAATTGGCATCAGGTCCCTGAAGAAAAACACGCCCCAGAAAGGACACGGTAAGAACACAGCCACAGAAAGGACACGGTAAGAACACAGTCACAGAAAGGACACGGTGAGAACACAGCCCAGAAAGGACACGATAAGAACACAGTCACAGAAAGGACACGGTGAGAACACAGCCCAGAAAGGACACGGTAAGAACACAGTCACAGAAAGGACACGGTAAGAACAGCCAATTGGCATCAGGTCCCTGAAGAAAAACACGCCCCAGAAAGGACACGGTAAGAACACAGCCACAGAAAGGACACGGTAAGAACACAGTCACAGAAAGGACACGGTGAGAACACAGTCACAGAAAGGACACGGTAAGAACACAGTCACAGAAAGGACACGGTGAGAACACAGCCCAGAAAGGACACGATAAGAACAGCCAATTGGCATCAGGTCCCTGAAGAAAAACACAACCCTCCTCGTGCAAATCGAACTTATCTAGAATAAAACATTCAGTTTTGTGCTGGTATTGTCGCGTTGAAGAAACTCCAGTGATTGCTGTGTTGTCTACTAGTTAAATGCATGTCCTCCTATTGCTGTGTTGTCTACTAGTTAAATGCATGTCCTCCTATTGCTGTGTTGTCTACTAGTTAAATGCATGTCCTCCTCGCTGAAGTCTGCGATGTACCAGCAGTTAGGTATCCAAGGACACCGACCAGAGTTCCATGCTTTTCATCGTGATTGATTTTCTTAGCACGATCTAATGCACACTAAAAGAAATGAAGAAAAATGGGTGGGGGAAAAAGACTGGACAATGACATTGCATGACAAACGGTTTTTTCTATGAATAGGGGAATTCTCTTCATTTGCAGCCATTCAATAGCTGGCTTATAACCCACACAGAAAAGCAGCCAATGGGAAAAAGATTTACCAGGCTGCATTCAGTCATGCACGAGACATTTGGGGCATTGCCACATCACGTGTATTCATCCTCTGTATGCACATGTCTGTGCACCCAGTCCTTGTAAAGCTGGACTTGAAATCAGCAAAGACACCTCTCTCTCTCTCTCTCTCTCTCTCTCTCTCTCTCTCTCTCTCTCTCTCTCTCTCTCTCTCTTCATTTATTTTTGAGCTGTTTTACGAGTGCAGCTGTTTTCTTGTGCAGACTACTTAGGTTTGGTCATTTAAATGACATGTGTATAGCTGTTTCATACGTTGTCTATAATTTATTAACTAAGGACAGGACGTTTGAAAAAATATTCATTTCGTGTTTACTCCATTTTTCCTGCCATTAAAGAGTCTCCCCTCTCTCTCTCTCTCTCTCTGTGTGTGTGTGTTGTGTGTGTGTGTGTGTGTGTGTGTGTGTGTGTGTGTGACAGGACGTTTGAAAAAATATTCATTTCGTGTTTACTCCATTTTTCCTGCCATTAAAGAGTCCCTCTCTCTCTCTCTCTCTCTCTCTCTCTCTCTCTCTCTCTCTCTCTCTCTCTCTCTCTCTCTGTGTGTGTGTGTGTGTGTGTGTATGTGTGTGTGTGTGTGCTTTTCCGACTTCTGGCTTGGGCGGTTTTCGTGAAAGTTGAAAGATTCTTCTGAAGAGCCTCCTGTGTAGAATGATAATTTCACTGTATTGACACACATCAAATAACGGTGAACACTGCTCCAAACTGTTCACGTGACCAAAGCAAAGTTTGGAAGGAGATCTCAGCGGACTAATTTTCGCGTTGTCCTCTGTAGATTTTGTCTTGGACCAATGCTGTCTTTAAATGGTCCAACGATGAGGAAGAAAGGAGCGGTAGACGACGTATTACACGTTCATTGAAATCTGGAGCTGTCTGTGTCAATAGAAGGTCGGAATCCCGTCGCCTCAGATCACATGTGCAAACGATTAAAAAAATAATAATAAAGCCCAACACAGCGACAACAATGGCTCGCTACGTCATTATGTTCCATGAGTCACCGCGGCAGTTGTGAGTATCAATGAACGACTTGGCTGAAATTCTATACCGTCTCCAGCTTTAATACTGAATCATTCATATGTATGGCCATTCATGGAAATAGTCACTTCAGGAAAGTAATAGATATTAATTTCGTAAAAATTTGGAGCGAAAAAAAACCCAAGTGATTTAACGGGGAAAAGTGTAGGTTTTCAGGGATGGTAGTAACACACCCCACCTGCCACCTCCTCGTCCAGCACCCACTCCACTTCCCTCCCCCCACCCTCCCCTCCCGCCCCCTTCGCTTTTACGGAAATTTTGGAGATGGGAGCCCCATTCTCCGCTTTGACAAAAATTCCAAGTTGAGAGTCCTCTTAACCCCCCCCCCCCCTCCCCCGCCTCCCCCCTCCCTCCATGAAAATCAAGTTATCGTGGAAACATTACAGTGATTTTCTTTCAATTTTCCCCTGCCCTCCCCTCCCCCCCCCCCCCCCCCCCCCCCCCCCCCCCCCCCCCCCCCCCCCCCCCCTCACCGCCCCATCCTCGTATGTTGTTGTTGCTGTTGTCAAAATGCTTGTCAGGACAGGCTGCCCACCCATCCACCCTACACAGTCCTAAACATCTTTCCACCTGTGTGTGTGTGTGTGTGTGTGTGTGTGTGTGTGTGTGTGTGTGTGTGTGTAGATGTCGTCTGTATAGAAATAAAATCGTCACAGCAAACAGAAAGTATGGCAATGATTCGTGTGACTGTTGCCCAGTCTATGGGGTGTGTACGATCTCGAAATATTTCATATATGCGAATATTTTGTCTGCTTCCTCGTTGTGCATGACGTTGTGCAGCGGCCATTTTGATGTTCCTTTGAGTCCTAAACAAAACCCGCCCACCTAGTAATTTGTGAGCGCACGTTTCGCCCTTTATACTCTGTGTTTTAGATCAAGTCTTCGTACTGTTCCGGTTACGAACAGCTTCTCTCTATCTCTCGTGTCTGTCTGTCTGTCTGTCTGTCTGTCTCCATCTATCTATCTATCTATCAGTCTATCTATCTATCTATCTATGTATCTATGTATCTGTCTAGCTAGCTAGCTATCTGTTTTCCTTCCAAGACTATGTATATGGTCTCAGTCTACGGGGCCGTCGTTCACGTCAAAGCATTTGCCCAGCAGACCACAACAAACCTTGATAGCACAAGTTTGGGTATTTCCTGAATCTGTTAAAAAAAAATTTTATAAAAAAAAGGGAGAAAAAAGGAAAAAGATTGGGAACGTGCGAGAAGGGGAAAGAAAGGAGGTGGAGGGATAAGGGAGAGTTTCCACCCCATTTTCCATTTCAAATCAGAGCGATGGAAGCGCATGCATCATCATTACGCACATCTCCTCGCTCTGCTGCACAGGTTGTCGTCACGGTAAGACCTGGGACAGATGGGCAGAGGTCGAGGAGGGTGGGAGTGGGGTGAAGCCCAGGGAAGAGAGGTCAGAGATTGGGGGAGGAGGAGGGGGGAGGGGTAAAACAGCTGTCGGTCGGCGACGAAACGAACGAGCGTGGAGGGGGGGGGGGGGGGGGGGATTGGGAACTGGGGGTAAGGGTGGGTGGGAGTAAGGATGGAGGGCGGGGCACAAAGCCATGGAGACACATGACCGTTGAATCGTCAGCTGAAACACGTGGGAAGAAAACAGGAGGAGGATGGGAAGAAATAACAGCCAGCTTTCATTGCCCACTCTTTATGGTGTGTACAGTTTCTGCTATCTTATTGAGAGGTGTTTACAACGACAACAACAGCAACAAAAACAAGCTGGCTTGTCATAAACTGCTCTCAGATAAAAGAAAATGTATGAGTTTTCAAAACAAAGACAAGAGAAATGGTCCACAAAGACAGAATAGTAGTGATGAGAGAGAGAGAGAGAGAGAGAGAGAGAGAGAGAGAGAGAGAGAGAGAGAGAGAGAGAGGAGAGATTTTATATTCGTAAAGGCAGAATCCCGGAGACTAAGACAAAAGGGATGTTACAAGCAACTTCCGGAAGACGGTGGAGCTCTATGTACTGAAAAAGCCTCCGTCCTCCCAGTGGGGAAGAACATTAAGATATTACGTTCTTTACACACACACACACACACACACACACACACACACACACACACACACACACACACCACACTTGAAACTATGAAAATAGGGCATGAGCGCCACTTAAAGGTTTTCCCGAGTTATGGTCGAAGAATTTTGCACTCACAATATTGTATTCTGACAGAGTTAACATGTTCTGTCCTTTCTGTCTGTCTGTCTGTCTCTCTGTCTCTCTCTCTCTCTCTTTCTCTCTCACCCCCCCCCCCCCTCTCTCTCTCTCTCTCTCTCTCTCTCTCTCTCACACACACACACACACACACACACAGACAGACGCACACACACATACACACACACACACACACACACACACACACACACACACACACACACACACACACACACACACACACACTAATACTAACACTAACACACACAAGTGAAACATTCTTTGCACAGAAAGGCAACATTATATGGACTGTAGACTGCGTGAATCTCTTTCTCTTGCAGTTTGTACATGCACACAGTATATGTCAGTGCATGTGCGTACGTGCATGCGTGCGTGCGTGTATGTCCGTATGTAGCTGTGAGGATGGTATTTTTAATTGCACTGCACACTAATAGCCAATAGTAATGGCAAAGTTGATATTCATGTTAGTCTGACTAATGACAAACAGTTGATATTCATTTTAGTCTGACTAATGGCAAACAGTTGATGTTCATGTTAGTCTGACTAATGGCAAACAGTTGATATTTATGTTAGTCTGACTAATGGCAAACAGTTGATATTCATATTAATCTGACTAATGGCAAACAGTTGATATTCATATTAATCTGACTAATGGCAAACAGTTGATATTTATGTTAGTCTGACTTTTAAGTCCCGAGAGCCTTCCCACCTCTATCCCCCCTTCCACCCAACCCCACCCTACCCCACCCACCCCACCCGACGTGCCCACCTCTTCTCTGCCTTCCCATACCCACTGACCCTGCTCGCCCTCTCGCATTCCCCTCCCAATATCCGAGGCCCCCTCCCTGTCTGTCCACCTGCACCTTCCATATCATGTAGTTAGGGTTTTTGTTTGTATGGGGTTTTTGTTTGTTAGTTTTGTTGTTGGTTGTTTTGTTGTTGTTGTTGTTGTTGTTGTTGTTGTTGTTGTTGTTTTTTGACAAATTGCGTTTCCTTTTAGTAACACCGTGCTCACATACGTCATGACTGAATAATTGTTCTTTGATGATTCCGAATGTTATTTTCTCGGCTGTGTGTATGCAATGTGCGGTGGGTTCGTATCAGTTATGTATTCAAAAGTTATATCTTTAAATTTCCTACACCGTTATTCTATTTTTGTACTCCAATGGCAGGGGAACTGAAAAATTTTTTTTGGAGTGTTTGCAATGTGAACAGATCCGAGTATTTACAGTTTGTAAGGTATAACAAAAAATAACAACGGATTTAATATATGCAGCCGGAATGGTTGTGTCATGTTTTGTATTCCATGAAGACGTTTATGCTGTTTGGCGGGGAATATCATATAACTTGATTAGAACAGGATTGAACAATTGCCAGAGATCTGATTGAACCTGAATGTATTGACATGGATTCGTGAATGGAACAGCAGCCAAAGGAACCGCGAAGCTTCGTGTATCTCTCTTTCAACATTGATTGTTTTCTTATAAATCATGATCCTGCTCGCTTTTATTCATGTCTCTTTCGAACCATGTATGCTTCAGATTACCTTATATTTGAAATATGTCTTCATTTCATTTTTGTTCTTGTCCACGCATTGCCGCCTCTCTTATCAATATATTCACCCCATTATATAGCTGTGCTGACAAAGAATTTCCACGTGGCCTTTAAATCACCGTTTCTGTGGAACTAAAGCGGGTCATTTTGATGGATGCATACATAAGAACTCGATCATATTGGTTGATGTAGGTTAGTGTCATTCATGCAGAACATTACTATTTTGATGTGTTTCTGAATGATGGTTCTAAGAAGATTCAGCTTTACTGTGAATACGACGAGAATCTGACCATTTGTGTTCATGTACATTGTTAGGATACTGTGTTCATTTACATTGTTAGGATACTGTGTTCATTTACATTGTTAGGATACCGTGTTCATCTACATTGTTAGTATACTGATCTGTCTGCATGACATTATGCTATCGCCACCCCAGCGATTAATTCAGAAATGAAAGGAAACTTACCTGGAAGTTCAAATCTAATGGAAAGTATTACGAGGATACTGTTCGGTGGAGGTATACAGCTGAAGAACGATCCCGCGCGCGTGATGTTCCAGACCTACCCAGACGGAACTGCTTCCAGTTGGTGATGGATGAGCATATGCATACCTCTGCCTAACAGCATCCTCGAAAGAATCTCCACTAAACGTCAACGTCTAGGTCAGTTTCCAGTAGTTTTCCCACATTCATTACCTGTTGACTGGTCAGACGTATACATGTTGAGATTTGATCGCCGGGGATGAAACGTGAGTTCAGCTGTGTGTTATGGAATGTCTGTACCCCAGAGGGCTGTGAGCTGTGTGTTATGGAATGTCTGTATCCCAGCGGGCTGTGAGCTGTGTGTTATGGAATGTCTGTATCCCAGCGGGCTGTGAGCTGTGTGTTATGGAATGTCTGTATCCCAGAGGGCTGTGAGCTGTGTGTTATGGAATGTCTGTATCCCAGCGGGCTGTGAGCTGTGTGTTATGGAATGTCTGTATCCCAGAGGGCTGTGAGCTGTGTGTTATGGAATGTCTGTATCCCAGAGGGCTGTGAGCTGTGTGTTATGGAATGTCTGTATCCCAGAGGGCTGTGAGCTGTGTGTTATGGAATGTCTGTATCCCAGAGGGCTGTGAGCTGTGTATTGTGGAATGTCTGTACCCCAGAGGGCTGTGAGCTGTGTGTTATGGAATGTCTGTACCCCAGAGGGCTGTGAGCTGTGTGTTATGGAATGTCTGTACCCCAGAGGGCTGTGAGCTGTGTATTGTGGAATGTCTGTACCCCAGAGGGCTGTGAGCTGTGTGTTATGGAATGTCTGTACCCCAGAGGGCTGTGAGCTGTGTGTTATGGAATGTCTGTACCCCAGAGGGCTGTGAGCTGTGTGTTATGGAATGTGTGTACCCCAGAGGGCTGTGAGCTGTGCATTATGGGATGTCTGTACCCCAGAGGGCTGTGTGCTGTGTGTTATGGGATGTCTGTATCCCATGGTCAAGACATCTCTGATCCAGCGAGGAACTGCGATCCTTTGCTCTGGTGCAAAGGAGTTTATGCAGCCAGTACGGACCTCGGGGTTAACCTGGAAAGAGCTGAACAATGACAATCAGTATTAACAAATAGGGTCCTTTAAAGATACAGTGTTGCCCTGGTGTGTTTGTGTGTGTGTGTGTTTGTGTGTGTGTGTGTGTGTGTGTGTGTGTGTGTGTGTGTGTGTGTGTGTGTGTGTGTGTGTGTGCGTGCGTGCGTGCGTGCGCGCGCGCGCGTGTGTGTGTGTGTGTTTTCCATGCTGAGTCATACGATATAGTTGTTCTTGTCATGACATTCTGTGGATCAGTGTTGAGTCAGCATTGTCCACTACTGTGACTGTCTTCAGGAATCAGTGCCCCCAGTGAGAACATCTCCAAATATTTCACCGAGGGGAGGGTGCATGGACGCTGTCTATGATGTACACTTCTGGAAAAGAAAGTAACAATCATTATTTCCCTATTTTCGGATAACAGATTTTCACAAATGATCTGTTGCAATCAACCAACATTAGCCGAGGACATGAACATTCGTCCACAAACTTAAATAGTGGCAATTGACGCTGGTTCTCGTGTGCGCCTGTCTCGCTGTGATTTTTTTTATAATGATAACATATGTATAACAAATGAAATGTTCGATTTTGTTAGTGCCCATTTTTTCCCTTGAGGGTTGGGATCTGTTCATAATAATGATTTGCATGTGCAAGCGTTCTTTGTACCATAACATACATCGTGGTTTGCCAGATACTGCATTCATGTTTTGTATCTCAGGAAACACGCTAACAACATTTGCATATATATATATATATATATATATATATATATATATATATATATATATATATAACACACACACCACACATACATAAATCACCTTTAAGTTGGGGACATGCTCCAGGTGAGAGTACCCCCTCCAACCTCCTTCATTCTCTGTGTGCTCATTTTCCGCTCTTTCTCTCTGATTAAAAAACGCGACTGTGATTTTTTTTTTTTTTTTTTTTTTTTTTTGGGGGGGTGGTAGGAGTGGGGGTGGGGATGGGGGGGGGGAGGGAGGTTGCAGGCTCCCTTTGAAGTGACATAACCAGTGAGTCCGTTCCAGTGCCTCTGCTGAGAGAGAAGAAGATGCGTGCCTGACAGCATGTGTGTGTACGTTAGTGGGTTTGTGCGCATTGGCTATCGGCGGTGCATTGGCTATCGGCGGTGCATTGGCTATCGGCGGTGGCCGCACACAGGCTGGAAGCAGGGAGGTGGACACACAGAGACCCGTCATATTATTGGAGACATCATTCAGTTCAAAGGTGCAGTTGTTATAACGGCATCGGCGGACATCGATTAGATCAACAGACTTGTGCAGCGCTTTAAATTGATGGCCTCGTCTTGGCTGGCCGATCGGCAAACAGGAGCTGAACGCCGTCCACACCCTCACATTCCCTCCCCCCCTCCCCCCCCCCTTACTTCAAAAGCAGGTTTCTTCTTCATCTTTTTTTTTTTTTTGAAACATGGGAGTTCATATACAAGATTTAACTGTAAAAAAGGAGGGAAAGTATTACACTGGACTTCATTTTTCATTTGAATTAATGCATCGATTCGTTTTGGTTTTCTACACGTTCAGAAAACGTGTATCATATTCTTTCAGTATTTACATACAGCAACAACCCACGTATACATCTGTATGTACACACATAACGATTCACATGCACGCTCGCGCGCAAAAGCACACTCTTGCAGGCATGCATACACACACCCTCCTGCGCCTCCTTCCCTCCTCCTCCCTCCCCCTGTGCACACATCTCACAGACACACACACACAGACACACACACAGACACACACACACACACACACACACACACACCACACAGACACACACACAGACACATACACACAGACACACACACGCGCACACACGCAGACAGACAGACAACACACACACACACACACACACACACACACACACACACACACACACACACACACACACACACCGGAGGGGACGAGGGCAGGCAGACAAGCCGAGGGAATGAGGCTGTCAAATTTATCTTGAATCGACTTCCTTCATTTTGTTTTTTGCTCTGGTTTGTTTACACATAACTGGTCAATTTCATTTTGTTTTTTGCTCTGGTTTCTTTACACATAACTGGTCAATTTCATTTTGTTTTTAGCTCTGGTTTCTTTACACATAACTGGTCAATTTCATTTTGTTTTTTGCTCTGGTTTCTTTACACATAACTGGTCAATTTCATTTTGTTTTTTGCTCTGGTTTCTTTACACATAACTGGTCAATTTCATTTTGTTTTTTGCTCTGGTTTCTTTACACATAACTGGTCAATTTCATTTTGTTTTTGCTCTGGTTTCTTTACACATAACTGGTCAATTTCATTTTGTTTTTTGCTCTGGTTTCTTTACACATAACTGGTCAATTTCATTTTGTTTTTTGCTCTGGTTTCTTTACACATAACTGGTCAATTTCATTTTGTTTTTAGCTCTGGTTTCTTTACACATAACTGGTCAATTTCATTTTGTTTTTAGCTCTGGTTTCTTTACACATAACTGGTCAATTTCATTTTGTTTTTAGCTCTGGTTTCTTTACACATAACTGGTCAATTTCATTTTGTTTTTTGCTCTGGTTTCTTTACACATAACTGGTCAATTTCATTTTGTTTTTTGCTCTGGTTTCTTTACACATAACTGGTCAATTTCATTTTGTTTTTTGCTCTGGTTTCTTTACACATAACTGGTCAATTTCATTTTGTTTTTTGCTCTGGTTTCTTTACACACAACTGGAAAATTTCACTTTGTTTTCACGCACACACACTGACATACACGGAATTGTGGATGGAAGGTGTAGAAGGCAGTGTACTTTTTCTTTTTTTTACCGCTGGTTTCCATCTGACTGGATTCTCAGTGAGTTTTAGTTTTTGTACTCCCAGTTCTTATAGAACAGGGAGTACTTTACAATGGAACGAAGAAATGCTGTCTGTGTGTCTATCTGTCTGCCTGTCCGTCCGTGGTCAAAATGTGTTCCACTCGCTGCAGACAAAACTACTGGGCGGATCTTTCTGAAAATTTGTAGGTATGTTCATTATGGGTCACGGATGATGCCAATGTTTTATTTACTGTTATAGCCGTTACTAACGGCTATAACGGCCCATAACGGTTTTTCTTCTTTATGGAATATCTCAGAAAGTACTTGGCCGATCTTTCTGAAACTTTGTAGGTATGTTCATTATAGGTCACAGATGATGGCCGATGTTTACCAGAATAGCCGTTACTAACGGCTATAACGGCCCCAAACGATTTTTCCCCTTTATGGAATATCTCACGCGTATTCAAGATAAAATGGGAGTACGTTTATATGCTTTGCATCTTGTATTACTTTAACGCTGACGATCATACAGGTATTTTCTGGGCAGCTAAGAGTAAGGAAAAAGGTCCCCGGAAGAGCAACACGAAGCAAAGACAGTTTGTACAAATCAGTCAACACCGTCGTGGCCATACTATGGACATTCTGAAGACAGGTAACACTGTGCTGTGCTGATAGCACTAATATGACTGCATGTAACGCAAATCAATAACGAACAAGGACGATAACTCTTGCTCCCACGATGAAATCATCACAAGCCTATAACTCCAAACGAATGCTGCTTACGACACCGAATCGTCTGGCAGAAATGACAACACATAGCACACAGAACAAACAGCAGAAACGACAACACTGAGCACACAGAACAAACAGCAGAAACGACAACACTGAGCACACAGAACAAACAGCAGAAACGACAACACTGAGCACACAGAACAAACAGCAGAAACGACAACACTGGGCACAGAACAAACAGCAGACATGACAACACTGTGCACACAGAACAAACAGCAGAAACGACAACACTGAGCACACAGAACAAACAGCAGAAACGACAACACTGAGCACACAGAACAAACAGCAGAAACGACAACACTGAGCACACAGAATAAACAGCAGAAACGACAACACTGGGCACAGAACAAACAGCAGACATGACAACACTGTGCACACAGAACAAACAGCAGAAACGACAACATTGAGCACACAGAACAAACAGCAGAAACGACAACACTGGGCACAGAACAAACAGCAGAAACGACAACACTGAGCACACAGAACAAACAGCAGAAACGACAACATGAGCACACAGAACAAACAGCAGAAACGACAACACTGAGCACACAGAACAAACAGCAGAAACGACAACACTGGGCACAGAACAAACAGCAGACATGACAACACTGTGCACACAGAACAAACAGCAGAAACGACAACATTGAGCACACAGAACAAACAGCAGAAACGACAACACTGTGCACACAGAACAAACAGCAGAAACGACAACACTGAGCACACAGAACAAACAGCAGAAACGACAACACTGAGCACACAGAACAAACAGCAGAAACGAAACATTGAGCACACAGAACAAACAGCAGAAACGACAACACTGTGCACACAGAACAAACAGCAGAAACGACAACACTGAGCACACAGAACAAACAAGGAGACATCCCCCGGAAAGGATGTTCCAAGCTTTCCCATAAACATAAAAAGCCAGAGGCACTGGAGGACAGACGGCTGATATCTACTGTGGACAGTGCATACATTCTCACTATTTGCTCGCCAGATACTACCGAAAAGAGGGCAGGCCTATTATGTACTAACCAACTAACTCAATCAATGAATGTATTAAGTAGGTAAGTAAGTAAGTAAGTAATAAGTAAGTAAAAAAAAAACGTAAATAGATATTTAAAGGCAGAGGCAAGAAGAGGGGTAACAGGAAGTTATGGAATGTTCCTGACGTCCTGAATACTGTGCGTGTGTGTGTGTGTGTGTGTGTGTGTGTGTGTGTGTGTGTGTGTGTGTGTGTGTGTGTGTGTGTGTGCGTCCATGCGTGGAGCGTGTAACGTGTTGTGGGTGTGGGTGTGTGGGTGTGTGTGCGTGCATGTGTGGTGTGTGTGTGTGTGTGTGCTGTGTGTGTGTGTGTGTGTGTGTGTGGTGTGTGTGTGTGTGTGTGTGTGTGTGTGGTGTGTATGCTCAAAAGTTACCCTTTTTTATTTGAATTCTTAACCTTTTATACTGGCAGCTGAGGTTTGTGGAAGTCAGACTATAAACACTGTCTGAGGTGGCCATCATCTGTCCATTCTGCAGTGCAGAGGGAACTGGTCACATACCATTTATTACCATCATCTGTCCATTCTGCAGTGCAGAGGGAACTGGTCACATACCATTTATTACCATCATCTGTCCATTCTGCAGTGCAGAGGGAACTGGTCACATACCATTTATTACCATCATCTGTCCATTCTGCAGTGCAGAGGGAACTGGTCACATACCATTTATTACCTATTTTCTGTTCATTCTGCAGTGCAGAGGGAACTGGTCACATACCATTTATTACCATCATCTGTTCATTCTGCAGTGCAGAGGGAACTGGTCACATACCATTTATTACCTATTTTCTCTTGAACTATTACGTTTTCATTTTTTTTACTGCTTGAAAAACCAAAGGGGCAATACATCAAGCAGAATGGCCGACCCACATGTACACTACTCGCACGAGCAAGGATTTAGCCATTAGGTTATCAATTATTGCACATCATTATTTGATGTTGTGTATCGGTATGTTTATGACAGGGCTGTTCCATCTTTCCACCTAGTGGCAGCCGACTGTGAAAGCGTCGTGTGTGATGGTCTGGGTCTGAGTTAACAGAATCTGAGCCATGTAGTCTGTGGCCGTGGAAGATTGACCTGCTCTGTGTGACTGGACGGCTCTTCAGAAGTGACTCATGCATTGCAGCATGCGTGGTATTGATTGACGCCTGCTGTGGTTGGAGAGGTGTGGAGACGTTGGTCGAGAGCCGAGCGATTGAAAGTTTGGAGAGGAGAGCACACATGCACACCCAACACTCGCACACATGCATATGCTCTCTCTCTCTCTCTCTCTCTCTCTCTCTCTCTCTCTCTCTCTCTCTCTCTCTCTCTCTCTCTCTCACACACACACACACACACACACACACACACACACATACACACACAGGCACACACACACACACACACACACACACACACACACACACACACACACACACACACCGCGCGCGCGCGCGCACATACTCTCTCTCTCTCTCTCTCTCTCTCTCTCTCTCTCTCTGTCTCTCTCTGTCTCTGTCTCTGTCTCACACACAACTTGTATAACAAATACACACACATATACACATACACACGCGCTCGCGCACTCATGTACGCACACGCACGCACACATGCATACAAACATATCTATCTATCTATCTATCTGTCTGTCTATCTATCTATCTATCGATCGATCGATCGATCGATCTCTATCCATCAATGTTTGTATGTTTGTATATGTATGTGCATTATGTAATTGTATGTAAGTATGTGTGTTTATACATGCACACATGGCAACGTCAATGTTATTACTAGTTATGCTATCGACTGCAAGTCATTGAAACATTTGTCAGAAGCTAAGGGATCAAAAGTTGAGAATTACACACACACACACACACACACACACACACACACACACACACACACACACACACACACACACACACACACACACACACTCGCAAACAGACAAATAACGCAAAACACACTCATAGACAAACAAACAAACAAATAACACACATACATGCTTTCTGTCTCACACACAACACATGTAACACACACACACACACACACACACACACACACACACACACACACACACACACACACACACACACACACACGCATTCAACACATTCATCTAGCTAGCTAGCTAGCAAGCTAGGTATCAACGTATGTATTTATGTGTAATTTCACACATAGCAGCTCCTACGTTATTGCGTAGGTTCTGCTATCGATTGCAAGTCTTTGAAACATTTGTCAGAAGCTAAGTTATCAAAAGCTGAAAATAGCATGTGTATGTGCACACTCGCAAACAGGCAAATGTCGCATGAACATACAGACAAACCAACAAACAAATCACACGCGCGCGCGCACACACACACACACACACACACACACACACACACACACACACACACACACACACACACACACACACACACACACACACACAGCTCCAGCTGGTCAGTGGTCTCATGTTCAATTCATGACCCAATGAATCAGCCTGTTCCAATGAACCAGCCAGTCGCTGCTCCTTGAACTCTACAATATAACCCCATCAGACCAGTCTGCTTCCCCATCCTCTACCATCCTCCACTCCCCTCCTCTCTCCCCACCCTTCCAGCCTCCCCCCTTCTGTCCTTCCCACTCCCTTCCTTCCTTGACACATTGCCTTAATAGCTTTGCCCTGGGCAACGGCGTCAATCGCGTCATGAGGCTCTCCCATTCTGTTCCGGCATTGGTTGGACCTGTCCTCTAGCTTGACAGTGGCTCGTTGGCAGATCAGATTCGTGTTCTCTTGGAGCTATCTTTCACTACCAATGTTGCTCATCTCACCCAATCAAGATTGGTCTCAGAGATTAGGAATAGATCATCCACGTCCAGCTTACTTCCCTTCGGAAATAGCAACTGTTTCAGCGGACTATGATTCAATTATAATTCTAATTACTCCAGCAGTTTGTATTTCACAAACGCAGAACAATGCAAACAGTTGATGGCACATACTGTACAGAAGCGTCTCAGACGACATAAAATCAGCGGAGTGTGAACAATTTGGAAACACGGCTTTTGAAAAGTGTAAATGTGTATGACCCAGTTACCCTACCAAACAGTAACGATCAATAACAGTACACGTGCGACAACGGGGCCGAGTACCTAAGTTTATGTGCATGTACATATGTCTGTATCAATTAAAATCATTACTGTTTTCCTGCTTTCGTCTGACTGTTGACAAAGTTATATTCAGTACTGATTATTACAATGACTTCAGTTTCTTTGTTCAAATAATAGCTAATCCAGCCATCATGACAGAGTGCATGCATGTATAAAGCCAGATGACAGTTCCAGTTAGCAAATGACTTCATTGTGCAGCTGGCTACGTCTGCAGGAAAGCACTGCCTGAACACTGGCTCCACACTGTAAATGCCTTCCTCGTCTGTGGGGCATCTTAGAAAGTAGGTTTCTGTTTCCCTGCTCTTTTTTTAAGCTATATATGATTGGCACGTATGCCACACACAAGTTTGCAAGGTCACATATATGCACATGCTTAAGTGTACACACACAGCGATACATGTACAGTATGCATTCATGCATGAGATCCCTCCTCCCCTCTCCCTTTCCCCATTTCGGTGGTCATTTCCTTTCCTCTCTTTCCAATGCCCCTCTCCCACACCTCTTTTCTTCCGTCCCCACCCTTCCCCTCCCTCCCTACACACACCCATTTTCCTGGCTATGATCGCTCCTGGGATTGTGTGTTCCTTGTGGTGCAGTGATACGTCAGGAGATCCATGTCTCGATTTTTCACCAGTCGCCCAACTTGGAGATATCCCTGATACTGGCTGCAAAACTTCGTGAGGGTTTTTTACCTTCCACGACACGCTGCAAGGATGACAGATGACGTCATCCTCCAGTTTCCCAAACCTGCTGACCTCAGGGGATTTCAGTGAATGCTGGCTGTAATGCAGTACTTAAAACAGATTGTTATGTCTTTGTGTATATATACTGGATGAGAGTATGTGCATGTGCAGATTTATCAATCAATCAATCAATCAATCAATCAATCAATCTATCTATCTATATCTATCTATCTATCTATCTATCTGTCTGTCTGTCTGTCTGTCTACCCATCCGTCTGTCTGTCTATCTATCAATCTATCAATCTATCTGCATATGCCGATTATGCACGCTTGCATTAGACGTGTATATTTGTTGTGTCAATGATACGAACAGTGTGATTCTTTTTTCATGTATTAAAGAATCATTATGCATTTCTTTGTATTTCCTGTATATTGACATGCTATTGCAGCCATGGCAACGCTGGGTCCTGCAAGTCTGGAACTGATTTTATAGCGGCACGTAGTCTCGCCGCATCTCCAGCGATTTTTTCGTTAAGGAAAGAGGTGGGGGGGGGGGGGGGGGGGGGAGTGTCGCCAGTCTAGCCTGTCTCCCAGACCACTGTGTGGCCCAGGTCTTCACGGCTGATTTCCTCTCAATATCCAGAGCCCACGGATAAGAAAACGATCCACTGTACGCAGACTCCTTTGCAGCAGCTAGCTGAGCCAGAGTCTGGCCAGTGTGTAAGTGTCTGACTATTGTCTGACTCTGAAGAGTACTGCCCTTTGTGATATGCAGCAGCCATCTGAGCCACAGCCTGTTGGCTGGAGTGGAATAGCGCCTGGATGTGTCGGCCAGTGAGGAGCTATCAGTGACATCATGACAAAGAAGTTTGCCATAAAGTTTATTTCATCATCCACTTGACATATATTATGAAGGTGATTCATAGACTCACTTAATCAGCCAGAAATAAGACCTTCCCATAACACTCTTGCAGCCAGGAATTAACCTGTACAGAATGGACACAGGGAGAGAGAGAGAGAGAGAGAGAGAGAGAGAGAGAGAGAGAGAGAGAGAGACAGACAGACAGACAGACAGACAGACAGACAGACCGACAGACAGACAGAGACAGAGACAGAGAGAGAGACAGAGACAAGAGAGAGAAAGACAGAGACAGAGAGAGAGAGAGAGAGAGAGAGAGAGAGGTGGGGTTGGGGCTGAGAGAGGGGGCTTTGAAATAGTGAAATTAACGTCCAATTTGTCTGAAGCTCTTGAGGTCATTGCCCCGTCTGAAATCTGTGAGGAGTTCTGGGGAGAGGAGTGAAGAGATAAAAGGGGAGCGCACTCGTGTTAACTTACGGACATTATTAACAAAGTATTTGATATAACTCTTGCAAAGGGCAAAAGTTGAAAGTGGGGAAACTGGTTTTTCAAAAGATGTCCTTATGAGATCCCCTTTCCACCGTCTATCCCCACCCCCATACCCCCACGCACTTACTCCCCTATAAACACGTTCAGGTGCGCATGTACATGCACGCACGAACACACACACACACACACACACACACACACACACACACACACACACACACACACACACACACACACAAGCAGCAGCAGCAGCAGCAGCAGCATCATCATCATCATCATCATCATCATCATCATCGTCATCATCATCATCATCATCATCATCATCATCATCATCATCATCATCGTTCTGGTCAACGGTGGCAGCACCAGTGCGGCCAAGATCAATGGATGGTTGATGGATTAACTGAGTGAGATCAGTAGAGGGGTTGATGGATTAACTGAGTGAGATCAGTAGAGGGGTTGATGGATGAACTGAGTGAGATCAGTAGAGGGGTTGATGGATGAACTGAGTGAGATCAGTAGAGGGGTTGATGGATGAACTGAGTGAGATCAGTAGAGGGGTTGATGGATGAACTGAGTGAGATCAGTAGAGGGGTTGATGGATGAACTGAGTGAGATCAGTAGAGGGGTTGATGGATGAACTGAGTGAGATCAGTAGAGGGGTAGATGGATTAACTGAGTGAGATCAGTAGAGGGTTGATGGATTAACTGAGTGACATCAGTAGAGGGGTTGATGGATTAACTGAGTGAGATCAGTAGAGGGGTTGATGGATTAACTGAGTGAGATCAGTAGAGGGGTTGATGGATTAACTGAGTGAGATCAGTAGAGGGGTTGATGGATTAACTGAGTGAGATCAGTAGAGGGTAGATGGATTAACTGAGTGAGATCAGTAGAGGGGTTGATGGATTAACT
This sequence comes from Conus canariensis, assembly GCA_033310375.1. NCBI lineage: Eukaryota > Metazoa > Mollusca > Gastropoda > Neogastropoda > Conidae > Conus > Conus canariensis. Next base: position 1,219,095 of record CM065720.1, read on the forward strand.
GAGTGAGATCAGTAGAGGGGTTGATGGATTAACTGAGTAGAGGGGTTGATGGATTAACTGAGTGAGATCAGTAGAGGGGTTGATGGATTACCTGAGTAGAGGGGTTGATGGATTAACTGAGTGACATCAGTAGAGGGGTTGATGGATTAACTGAGTAGAGGGGTTGATGGATTAATTGAGTGAGATCAGTAGAGGGGTTGATGGATTAACTGAGTAGAGGGGTTGATGGATTAACTGAGTGACATCAGTAGAGGGGTTGATGGATTAACTGAGTAGAGGGGTTGATGGATGAACTGAGTGAGATCAGTAGAGGGGTTGATGGATGAACTGAGTGACATCAGTAGAGGGGTTGATGGATGAACTGAGTGAGATCAGTAGAGGGGTTGATGGATGAACTGAGTGAGATCAGTAGAGGGGTTGATGGATTAACTGAGTGAGATCAGTAGAGGGGCTGATAGATGAACTGAGTGAGCTTTCAAACAAGCTTTCATTTCCACTGGTTCGTGTGGCGTGCGCATGACGCGCTTGATTGGTGACCTTCTTTTGATCTTGAGGTCGGCCTTTCTCCCTGGTGTAAAGTTTGAAGCCAATCATTCCAGCAGCATGCAATCACTGAGACTTTGACTACTGTCCCCCACCCCCATCTTCTCTCTCTCTCTCTCTCTCTCTCTCTCTCTCTCTCTCTCTCTCTGTGTGTGTGTGTGTGTGTGTGTGTGTGTGTGTGTGTGTGTGTGTGTGTGTCTGTGTGTGTCTGTGTGTGTCTGTGTCTGTGTCTGTGTATCTCTCTCTCTCTGCTTCTATTCCATACAACTCAACACCATTTTGTTTCACTGGGTCAACAGCCAACCACCTCTTGTCTTTTGCGATTGGCTTTAAAGGTTAACTGCAGCTTGTCCAATCAGCTCTTTCCATGAGTGTGTTGACTAGCTCGTATCAAATCATTGGATAGATGATTCAGTCTGCTGTTGGCTGTTACCACTGTGCAGGTGCTGGTGGCTTGATCACTGTCTCCTGTTACCACTGTGCAGGTGCTGTTGCCTTGATCACTGTCTCCTGTTACCACTGTGCAGGTGCTGGTGGCTTGATCACTGTCTCCTGTTACCACTGTGCAGGTGCTGGTGCCTTGATCACTGTCTCCTGTTACCACTGTGCAGGTGCTGGTGCCTTGATCACTGTCTCCTGTTACCACTGTGCAGGTGCTGTTGCCTTGATCACTGTCTCCTGTTACCACTGTGCAGGTGCTGTTGCCTTGATCACTGTCTCCTGTTACCACTGTGCAGGTGCTGGTGCCTTGATCACTGTCTCCTGTTACCACTGTGCAGGTGCTGGTGCCTTGATCACTGTCTCCTGTTACCACTGTGCAGGTGCTGGTGCCTTGATCACTGTCTCCTGTTACCACTGTGCAGGTGCTGGTGGCTTGATCACTGTCTCCTGCTACCACTGTGCAGGTGCTGTTGCCTTGATCACTGTCTCCTGTTACCACTGTGCAGGTGCTGGTGCCTTGATCACTGTCTCCTGTTACCACTGTGCAGGTGCTGTTGCCTTGATCACTGTCTTTCTCCTGCTGACTGTTACCACTGTGCAGGTGCTGTTGCCTTGATCACTGTCTTTCTCCTGCTGACTGTTACCACTGTGCAGGTGCTGTTGCCTTGATCACTGTCTCCTGTTACCACTGTGCAGGTGCTGGTGCCTTGATCACTGTCTTTCTCCTGCTGACTGTTACCACTGTGCAGGTGCTGTTGCCTTGATCACTGTCTCCTGTTACCACTGTGCAGGTGCTGTTGCCTTGATCACTGTCTTTCTCCTGCTGACTGTTACCACTGTGCAGGTGCTGTTGCCTTGATCACTGTCTCCTGTTACCACTGTGCAGGTGCTGTTGCCTTGATCACTGTCTTTCTCCTGCTGACTGTTACCACTGTGCAGGTGCTGTTGCCTTGATCACTGTCTTTCTCCTGCTGACTGTTACCACTGTGCAGGTGCTGTTGCCTTGATCACTGTCTTTCTCCTGCTGACTGTTACCACTGTGCAGGTGCTGTTGCCTTAATCACTGTCTTTCTCCTGCTGACTGTTACCACTGTGCAGGTGCTGTTGCCTTGATCACTGTCTTTCTCCTGCTGACTGTTACCACTGTGCAGGTGCTGTTGCCTTGATCACTGTCTTTCTCCTGCTGACTGTTACCACTGTGCAGGTGCTGTTGCCTTACTGTGCAGGTGCTGCATTAGATATGTATGAATAGTTATTATATGAATCATATCAACTGACAGAACTATGTTTTGAGAAGAATGGGTATGCACTCCATGTTGTTCTCTGTGGGAGCTAATGATGATGTACCCTTAGATGATAATGTCTAGGGTTGTATTTTACTACCAGAAATATTCTGAAATATTATTCTCAGACTTGTGTATTATCAAGTGCATGTGTGTATGAGAGAGAGAGAGAGAGAGAGAGAGAGAGAGAGAGAGAGAGAGAGAGAGAGAAGAGAGAGAACGAACGAACGAACCATTTAAGGAGTTAAGCTTACAAAGCCCATTCTTATGTAGAGGTTACGGTAGGGGTGGGGCTGTTCGAAAATGAATATCAACAAATGCACACAAACAATAAATGTCAGAAAACAACATCGTGATGAGGAAACCAAATCACGGAAATAACAAATATTGAACACCGATGTGAGGCTTCCAAAAAGTTTATCCACAGTCAACAAGATTTCAGTTCTCCATAGCTGAACTGCCGCTGGAAGTCAGTTGCGCATTTCTTCAGTCAACAGAATGAACGCTGTCCTTGTTTCTTATCCTTCCCGTAGGTATGCCATAATGTCACTGGTAGTCACGTTCTCTGGAGGGTCGTTCTGTTGTTCATTCGCCGGAGGCCTGTCCTGATCACAAACCACATCACAATATTTATCAACAGTCTTGATCAGCGTTTGGTTTCACTGATCCAAAATCCAAGACCGACATTTCATCGTGTGCAACTGTCACAGATTCTTTGTCACACTGCTCCAAGTCGAATCTGTTTGCTTGTCACTGTGCTGTGTTTCTTCTGCAGGCTGAGTTACAGATGAAGGGAGATGTTGTCACACTTGAAAATCTCATCGCATTTACACGACTCTCGCTTCTGTCATCGTGGTAAAATACGCTAGGAGGTGTCGCCAAAAAATAACCGATGGAGAACATAAATTTTCACTCGCGTTTTCTATGATTGCTTCTGTGGTCTCTGCTCAAATGTGCACAAATCATGTGTCAGCGTGTGGACAGTGTTGACAAACTATTGACATTACTCCTGCCAAAGGCAAATCATGTGTCAGCGTGTGGACAGTGTTGACAAACTATTTGACATTACTCCTGCCAAAGGCAAATCATGTGTCAGCGTGTGGACAGTGTTGACAAACTATTTGACATTACTCCTGCCAAAGGCAAATCATGTGTCAGCGTGTGGACAGTGTTGACAAACTATTGACATTACTCCTGCCAAAGGCAAATCATGTGTCAGCGTGTGGACAGTGTTGACAAACTATTCGACATTACTCCTGCCAAAGGCAAATCATGTGTCAGCGTGTGCGTGTTTGACAAACTATTCGACATTACTCCTGCCAAAGGCAAATCATGTGTCAGCGTGTGGACAGTGTTGACAAACTATTGACATCATCCTGCCAAAGGCAACACACTCAGTGGATGTCCAAGCTCTGGTAGTGGGACAGTGTTGACAAACTATTGACATCAATCCTGCCAAAGGCAAATCATGTGTCAGCGTGTGGACAGTGTTGACAAACTATTGACATCAATCCTGCCAAAGGCAAATCATGTGTCAGCGTGTGGACATGTTGACAAACTATTGACATCAATCCTGCCAAAGGCAATCATTTAGCTTGACATGTTGAAACTTGTCAATCTCCCACAAATAAATGCCAATGCCCTTATGAAATGACCTTTCCACTGTCAATCTCCACCCCCACACTCCCGCCCCTTACTTCCCTATCAATGCGTGCAGGTCAAGCGCGCGCACACACACACACACACACACACACACACACACACACACACACACACACTACACACACACACACACACACACACACACACACACACACACACACACCACACACACACACGCACAGATCATCATCATCATCATATCATATATCATCATCATCATCATCATCATCACATCGTTATCATCATGGCAGCGTCACTGCGGCCAAGATCAATGTGTATTAAGCAGGGTTGATGGACACGCTGAATGAGCTTTCAAATAAACTTTCACTTCCACTGATTCACGCGATCGATCGGCGACCTTCCTTTGATCTTGAGGTCGGCTTTTCTCCCTGGTGTGAATTCGAAAAGCCAATTATTCCAGCAGCAAGCAATCACTAAGACTCAGACCGCTGTCCCCCACCCCCATCCTCTCTCTCTCTCTCTCTCTCTCTCTCTCAAATGCAACACAAAACCACTTTATTTCACTGGGTCAACAGCCAACCAGCTCTGGTCTTTTGCGTCGACTGCCTTTCTCCTGTTGGCTAAACGTGAAAGCAATGTCGCTCAGCCTTCACCGAATATCTCATTCTTTTCAGTACATACCTGTGCAGTCTGTAGGATTAACTTAACACAGTTGCCCGTGTTTTTCAGATTTACTTTACTTGTGTGTGTGTGTGTGTGTGTGTGTGTGTGTGTGTGTGTGTGTGTGTGTGTATGTGTGTGTGTGTGTGGGTGTGTGTGTGTGTGTGTGTGACTACAAAAATTTTAACTTTCCATAAAAATACATCAGTTTGTAGATTGTTGTTAATTCATAACAACAGCTACATGTGTTCATTACAGTGGAAAAAAAAATGTAAACATCTGATAAACAATATGGTCGGATACTGTATCCGCCATTGAATAGGGACCCCCACCAGCATCAAGTGCGCATGTTCTTTGTCCACATTCCAGGTTTGGATGAGTTAGATTAAAATGGGGCGGCTGGTTTTTATGAAATCTTGCCCACAGACAAAAAAACACCAAAAAAAGAAAACCAGTTGATACTGGTTAAAACATAAGCTGCTGGATAGAAGAAACAAAAACTAGATATACTTAGATCTAGTTGCAAAGCGAGAGGACTGCAGGCGGAGATCTAAACAAATCTTAAATAAATGTTAGCGAACCGCCCAGAGAACGTGGACAAACGAGTCACAAGACGAAACACAACGCGTTTCGACCTCTTAGGTCTTCATCAGGTGAGACATAAACGAATAAAACAACGAAAATTCACTTAGCTTTGATCGCTTCAGATCACTTCGCAGGGTGATCTGAAGCGATCAAAGCTAAGTGAATTTTCGTTGTTTTATTCGTTTATGTCTCACCTGATGAAGACCTAAGAGGTCGAAACGCGTTGTGTTTCGTCTTGTGACTCGTTTGTCCACGTTCTCTGGGCGGTTCGCTAACATTTATTTGAGATTTGTTTAGATATACTTAGAATAAAACACACACGCACGCACGCACACAGACACACACAGACACACACACAGACACACACACACACACACACACACACACACACACACACACACACACACACACACACACACAGAGGCATGGACGTATGTACGCATGGGAGGGATAAACGGGGCGGGGAGTGGGGGAGAAGGCTGACAGGCCGAAGTGTAACGGTGTAACGGGGCGGGGAGTGGGGGGAGAAGGCTGACAGGCCGAGGTGTAACGGGGCGGGGGGTGGGGGGAGAAGGCTGACAGGCTGAAGTGTAACGGGGGCGGGGAGAGCGGTGCGGGAAGGCGTGAGGGAAGCGCGCGAAGTGTAACGGGGGTGGTGTGTAACAGGGACGTGAAGTGGGGGAGGGAAGGCTGACAGGCCGAAGTGTACGGGTAACGGGGCGGGGAGTGGGGAGAAGGCTGACAGGCCGAAGTGTAACTGGGGCGGGGGAGTGGGGGAGAAGGCTGACAGGCCGAAGTGTAACGGGGCGGGGAGTGGGGGAGAAGGCTGACAGGCCGAAGTGTAACGGGCGGGGAGTGGGGGAGAAGGTGACAGCCGAAGTGTAACGGCGGGGGGGAGGCGAGAGTGTAAGGGGGGGAGAGGGGGGTGACAGGCCGAAGTGAACGGTGTAACGGGGCGGGGAGGTGGGGGAGAGAAGGTGACAGGCCGAAGTGTAACGGGGCGGGGAGGGGGGGAGAAGGCTGACAGGCCGAAGTGTACGTGGGGGAGGGAGGTGGAGAAGGTGACAGGCCGAAGTGTAACGGGGCGGGGAGTGGGGGGAAGGTGACAGGCCGAGGTACGGGAGGTGGGGGGGAGGGAGTAGGGGGAGGAGGTGACAGGCGAAGGTAAGGTGGGGGGGGAGTGGGGGAGAGGCTGACAGGCCGAAGTGTGTAACGGGGCGGGGAGTGGGGGGAGAGGACAGGTGACAGGGAAGTGAACGGGCGGGGAGTGAGGGGGAAGGTGACAGGCCGAGTGTTAACGGGGCGGGGAGTGGGGAGAGAGCTGACAGGCCGAAGTGTAACGGGGCGGGGAGTGGGGGAGAAGGTTGACAGGCCGAAGTGTAACGGGCGGGAGGGTGGGGAGAAGGCTGACAGGCCGAAGTGCTAGGGGCGGATGGGGGACAGCTGAAGCCGAAGTGTGTAACGGGGGGGGGAGTGGGGGAAGAAGGCTGACAGGCCGAATGTACGGGGTGGAGTTGGAGGCTGATCAG
>CM065720.1:1230758-1233258 GCA_033310375.1 Conus canariensis
AAAATTCCTGACTTACAATGTAGAAAACTTGCACACGAAACTGACCGACACCTCTTCATTTGCTTGACAAACTTTTGTGGATAACACTTTTGACGATTCTGGGATTTTTACTAACGTTATGAAATAGTATGTACCTGCAGAAAAGATATCAAAACAAGGAAGAAATTCTGGTAGGTTATTGTTTTCAGTCCGCAAATGCTACCAACGTTTCATAACACATATAAAGATTGATTGTGAAAATACTGTGGTTGTGAAATTAGATAAGTGTGTTTTTCAGGCCGATAAAGATGTGCTTATTATTGCAACGTATGTTGCTCCGGAGGACAGTCCTTTGTGCAGTAACAAAATGCAAAAAGATGGAACTGTTTTTCTAGAAGAAGCTATCCACAACATTATAAATGACGAAGAGTTATATCTTGTGATCTGTGGGGATCTAAATGCGAGGACAGGGTGGAAGCAACATAACTGGAATGAAGCACTTACCTATTCTGCTATTGATATTGTCGATGATAATGATGCTGATAATTTTAACTGACAGTCAAAAGATCTGTTTATCAATAACTTTGGTGAGTCTTTGTTGAATTTGTGTTTTATGTTGAATTGTATTATTGTGAACGGTGCATGTGTTGGTGATTTTGATGGTCAGTTACTTATATTTCACCACATGGTAATAGTGTGACTGATTATTTCATTATCACTAAAGGGCTGTTTTCTAGTAATTGACATTTACATATTGGAGACCGTGATGATTCTTGACATTTACCAGTCGAGTTTAATTGGAAATGTGGTCTTGATTGTATAGACAAATTTAGAACTGTGGAGAATGAGGAAAATCGTGTTGTGTGGTCTGAAGATTAATTGTTAGAATACACACATGAATTAAATTCACATGTGTTCAAGAAGCTATTCAAGCCCTTTCAGTCGATGTCAACACTTCTCTAGATATATTTGTTAAAGCTTTGTGTGGCGCTGCTGCCTCCATGATTCGAAATGAGAGCAACAAGAAGAAAAGCGTAAATGAATGGTATGACAAACAATGCGCCCGAAAGAAAAGAACGGTCCGACGTTACCTTAAACTATTCCAAAGGTCAAAAAAGAGTAATGAGCAGCACAGAGATAAGTATGTGGATGAAAAGGAGACTATACAAAGAACTTTTCTTTTTCAAGAAAAAAGAATTTGACAATGAAAGGATAATTAAATTGAAACAGTAAACTAACGACCCCCAGGTATTCTGGAAAAATTATTAGATCTGTGAACAGAAAAAAATGTAGTGCACAATGATATCTCTATGGACCAGTGGTACGAACATTTCCACAGGATATTTAACAATATGACACCTGGGCTGAAGCAAGAGGAAATCTTAGCCGAGGAACTAATGAACGATTCAGACGAGCCTCTTTTTAACGATCCTATTTCGCAAGAGGAAGTTGTATCCAGTATAAATAAACTTAAAGCCGGTAAAAGTTCTGGTACTGATATGATACTTGATAAAATGCTTAAACATGCCAAAGAAACAGTAATTAAAGTTCTCGTAGTGCTTTTCAATATGATATTTGAACAGGGCATTTTTCCAAAAGAACGGAGTAAATCCATTATTATTCCAATTTATATGAGGGGGGATGCTAATCTACCCGATAATTACCGTAGTGTGGCATTAACAGGTGTCGTGAGCAAAGTATGCACATTTATTCTGAACAAGCGACTTTCACGATGGGCAGAAGTCGAAGGAAAACTAGCAGAGGAACAAGGTGGGTTTAGAGCAGGATATAGCACAATTGATCACATTTTTACTTTATACTCTGTCGTTGAAAAATATTTAGCAAATAATTCTAAGCTCTGTGTAGCTTTCGTCGATTTCAAAAAAGCATTTGATTCTGTTGAAAGAAATGTCTTATGGCATGTGTTCAGGAGAAGTGGTTTTGATGGGAAAATGTATAAAGCACTTCGGGGAGTTTATGACTCAGTCATTGCATGTGTGAGAGATAAGCATTCATATTCTGATTATTTTTAATTGTCCGAGAAGAGTAAAACAAGGATGTGTACTCAGCCCAATTATGTTCTTTTTTTGTCAATGAATTAACTGTAGAATTAATCAGGGAAGGGAAGCACGGAATCCATATGGTACCAGGATCTTAAGATTTTTTTTTTATTGCCTTTTGCAGACGATGTGATCTTGCTATCAGGTACTGTTATAGGTTTACAGAACCAGCTGAACAATCTGGAAAAAGAAGCTGACAGATTATGTCTAGAAGTAAATCTAGATAAGACAATATTATGGTTTTCCGTAAAGGTGGTTATCTTGGAATAAAGGAAAAATGGATATCTGGAAACGAATAAATAAGAATAACAAACACATACAACTACTTTGGCTTTATATTTACAACAAAATCAAGTATGAGTGCCGCTCTTTTGGACATGAGCAGAAAAGGTAAAATAGGCGTTATTGAAATTCAAAAATCACTAAGGAAACTACATACAATGGATCCTTTCCTGTTCTGG
>CM065720.1:1240758-1255758 GCA_033310375.1 Conus canariensis
TTATCACCGTATTGTTTGAAACTCACATTTCGCAAGTTTCTATTTAACTGTCGTCCTTTGGTATGTATTTAACTGGGTTTCTGTGCAGAGACCTGTGAAAGCAACAGAACTGCTGCAGCTGAGCAGCGCAGGATGATCAGGAAGGCCAGTGTCAACAGATCTCCAGCTGCTGCCACCATCCCCTGTCCGTGCCATGACAGATCCTTCTGGGCGCAGATCGGCCTGACCAGCCATCTACACACTCACCCCCGATCATAGGATGACCAGATGGTCTTCGTCGTCTGGACGGACAACAACACCATACAGCCGGGTTTATATTGGACACTCTGGACGCTTGGATTATTGATTCTGTTACTGATGCCATCAATGTGCTTTCATAATAAGCATGCTTCAGCAATCGAAGCTGAAGCACCGTGTCATTTAGAAAACAATAGTTAATATTTGAAACTTATTGCATTAAAATTCAATTGTCAATTTGAATGCTTGTATTGTGAAAATATGCATGTAACTTGTTCTCAAGAAAAACAGAACATTCATTGCAAGCTGAAAAAATCTCTACCCGTTTTCCCTCAGTATCACGATTGTCTTTGCTATTCTCCTCGGAATCATGGTTGTTATCCCTGCTTTCTGAGGAAAGTAGAGGTGTCACAGGGAATGAAACGGCGAGAACAGGCAACATGGGAGCATTGTGGCTTCTTGTACGGCTAACAGCTGTTTCCCTTGGTTTCCCCTGGGAAAAGGGGTACTGTCCTTCAGGAAAACATTGCCAGGAAGACATTGCCACGCTGTGATCCCTGAAGATCAGGACTTTTTTCTCTGAAATGATCACCGTTTTCCCAGGGGATCACAATTGTTTTCTCTTTTTCCCGAGGAAAATAGTTCTGATCCCCGTTTTCGTTCTTCATTTAATTAATGCCTTAAGACTACTTTCCTCCCATAATGCCTTAAGACATTACTTTCTTCCCATAATGCCTTAAGACATTACTTTACTCCCATAATGCCTTAAGACATTACTTTCCTCCCATAATGCCTTAAGACATTACTTTCCTCCCATAATGCCTTAAGACATTACTTTACTCCCATAATGCCTTAAGACATTACTTTCTTCCCATAATGCCTTAAGACATTACTTTACTCCCATAATGCCTTGAGACATTACTTTCCTCCCATAATGCCTTAAGACATTACTTTCCTCCCATAATGCCTTAAGACATTACTTTACTCCCATAATGCCTTAAGACTACTTTCCTCCCATAATGCCTTAAGACATTACTTTACTTCCATAATGCCTTAAGACATTACTTTCCTCCCATAATGCCTTAAGACATTACTTTCCTCCCATAATGCCTTAAGACATTACGTTACTCCGATCAGTTAACAGTTGTGACTGCTGTTTTTCATGACAAGCGCATGCGCACTGGTACTGTTGGTATCACGACGCGAACTGCCGGCTTTGGCTGGTTCCTTTAATAAGGAGAATTACTGTTTTCCACGCCAAAACAGGGTTAACAACGATAGAGACTGTTTTCCAGTTATGACGATGGAGACTGTTTTCCAGTTATGACGATGGAGACTGTTTTCCAGTTATGACGATAGAGACTGTTTTCCAGTTATGACGATGGAGACTGTTTTCCAGTTATGACGATAGAGACTGTTTTCCAGTTATGACGATAGAGACTGTTTTCCAGTTATGACGATAGAGACTGTTTTCCAGTTGTGATGATAGAGACTGTTTTCCAGTTATGACGATAGAGACTGTTTTCCAGGTGTGCCACCTTCTCACCCACCCATCCCCTCCCGTGCCCCTCCCCTCCACCCTTTCCATTCCTCTCCTATCAAGCAAACCTTCATCCATTTTCTCTCCAGACATATGTCAAAGGGCGGACATCAAGATCTCTAACTGAGCCACGATAACCTTTTGAACGCGTCTCCTCCTCCCCCAACAACCAAAACATACCCACTGACCCCCCAACCGCCCTCCCCCCCCCCCCCCCCCCTCCCCTCTCCCTCTTCACCAGCAGCCATCAGTCAGGCTCTCCAGGTAATTATTTCATCAGCGGCTCTCCGGGGAGCGAGGTTTGTTTACATGTCGACCGTCGACTTTTCGGCCTAACCTTGGGTGTCAGCTTCGACGAAGCGTTCGTTGTCGTCGTCGCCATTGTCGTGGTGTCGTCGTTAGTCGTTGTCGTCTTTTCGTATGCCAAAATTAGGACTTCGTCGTCGTATTGTTCTTTCCTCCCACCCCCTCTCCCACCCCACCCCGCTTTACCTATTTATTCATTTATGTATGTTTGGATATTTTTGTTCCGTCTTACTTTCGATTTCTTTGAATTCTGTGCATACTGTGTACACGTTCCTGGACTGTTCTCCTCTCTCTCTCTCTCTCTCTCTCTCTCTCTCTCTCTCTCTCTCTCTCTCTCTCTCTCCTCTCTCTGTCTCTCTCTCCCATGTGTATATATATATATATATATAGTATGTATGTATGTATGTATGTATGTATGTATGTATGTATAATTATTTCATATTGTAACGGCTTTTTTCTTTTTTTTTATTTTTCTAATTTTCCTTTCATTTAATTTTGTCCCGTATTTTGTCATTAGGTCGTTTAATTGACCGAATTCTGATTACACGCAGTGTAGAAGGTGAGAGACTAGTTATGTTTATGTCCTTTTTCTCTGTGTCTTTCAAGGTCGGAACGGGGGGAGTGGGGGGGTGGTGAGGAAGAGGGGCATGGGCTGGGAGGAGCGAAGGTTGGAGAGAGAGGCCAGGGTTGGCTACATGTTCATGCATTAACCCTTTACATCCTGCAGATTTGTTCTTTCCCTCTTTCGTTTCCTGTTTTTGCCCTCCATTTTCCCGGCGAGTTTGATGTAAAGAAGGAAACAAAAGCACTTTTATGCTTCAACCATAACCGTCTGAAAATAACATCCGTTGGTTCGCTCCCCAAAGCACTTTTATGCTTCAACCATAACCGTCTGAAAATAACATATCGTTGGTTCGCTCCCCAAAGCACTTTTATGCTTCAACCATAACCGTCTGAAAATAACATCCGTTGGTTCGCTCCCCAAAGCACTTTTATGCTTCAACCATAACCGTCTGAAAATAACATCCGTTGGTTCGCTCCCCAAAGCACTTTTATGCTTCAACCATAACCGTCTGAAAATAACATCCGTTGGTTCGCTCCCCAAAGCACTTTTATGCTTCAACCATAACCCTCTGAAAATAACATCCGTTGGTTCGCTCCCCAAAGCACTTTTATGCTTCAACCATAACCCTCTGAAAATAACATCCGTTGGTTCGCTCCCCCGTTCCTTTCCTGCTGCTGTTTCTACACCCTCGTCTTCCTACTACGTCATCGATTTTATTGACTGGCTGTTGCTGCTGTTGTTGTTGTTGTTGCTATTGTTGTTGTTGTTATTGTCGTCATTGTTGCTGTTACTGTTGTTTCACAACAAGCAATAATGAAGCATACTTTACCAAACCCTTTTCCCCCTCAAAAACAAAACACTTTCTCCTTTCTTCTTCTTCTTTTTATGTACGACCTTCACCTTTTTCCTCTTTTTATTTCTTGTCCTTCTTCTGCCCCCCCCCCCCCCCCTCCCCATCTCCCGCTCCATCCTAACCTTTAGGTATATGTTCAACGAACAGTAGTGTGGGTGATGTTTTTTTCCGTTCGTCTTCTTGGGCTAATCTTTTTTAAGCTTAATGGAAGAGAAGGCAGAGAAAGACAGAGGGGGCGGGAGCGGGAAGGGAAGGGACGGTAAGGGAGGGGGTGGGGTGGGGGCGTGGAGGACAGTGCCTGTAGGCGGTGGAGTTAGAAAGGATGGTTGAGAGGAAACATAAAAAACATTGATTCACCATAGACTGTCTCCTCCTCATATCTCCCGTGGCCCCACACCTCCTCTCTCTCTCATTAACTCTCGCAAATAATATGGATGTATCTGTATATACGCAGGTGTGTGTGTGTGTGTGTGTGTGCGTTGGGGGGGGGGGGGTGTTTTAAGGTAACAAGAAGGGTTAGAGGAGGCCCAAGACAGTAGCCAGCGAAGTATGTGGTTCGGAGCTGAAGTACATGATGAAAAAGAGTAGTTGAGAGACAAAGAGAGACAGACAGACAGACAGACAGAGACAGAGACAGAGGCAAAGAGAACGAACGAACGAACGAACGAATCTTTTTTAATGAGGGAAAAAGCGGAATAAGCACAAAATGGCTTTTTTTTACATCCGGCCCTCAACAAAGGGAAATACATATAAAATGCAATAATAACATCAGCAAAACTAATCTAGAATTAAAGTAAACATACATAAACGCTATAAATAGACAGAGGAAATGGTTAACACAAAAGAACAGACGACAATCAATGCCTGGAAGAGAGAGGGAGAGAGAGAGAGAGAGAGAGAGAGAGAGAGAGAGAGAGAGAGAGAGACAGACAGACAGACAGACAGACAGACACAGAGAGAGAGAGAGACAGAGAGACAGAGACAGAGACAGAGACAGAGAGACAGAGAGAGAAACAGATGGGAGGGGAGGGGTCATCATATATAGTTCATGAAAAAATGGTTATTGAAAGATAGATAAATATATATACAATAAACATTATCACAACAATAAAATTATAACACATTTCTGGAAAAAGAAAAAAAAATCATTGAACAGGCACCCCAACCTGTAAGCAAAGACAAAAATTTACACTTGACAAGCAGCACCTTTGGAACAATAGATGAAAGAGACCAGTACAGAGAGAGAGAGACAGACAGACAGACAGACAGACAGAGGGAGAGAGAGAGTGAGAGAGACAGAGAGAGAGAGAGAGAGAGTTTAAGAGCATGAATTGGAAAATTCAGTCATTAGCTGGGTATGAAGTGCCCTTTTAAAGCTATATATGCTGGCATGAACATCAAGAGAGGGTGAAATGCGGTTCCACAAGAAGCCGCCAGAGTAGTGAAGACTGGTTTTAAACATATCTATTCTTGGACGGGGTATTACAATTTTATAAAAATGGCGATTTTCATTCAATCTAAATTTCTCTGTAATTGAAGGGGGAGCACGACCCGAAAGAATCTTAAACATGAATAAAGCTTTATTGAATTTAAGCTTCAAGTTTAATGGTAAAATATCCAGATCTGTATAGTCAGAGTATGATAACGTAACCGATTTTAACAAAACTAATTTCAGGGAACGTCTATAAAGACTAAACAAAGGTTTGAGTATATGATTACTTGCTTAATCCCAAATTGTAGATGCATAATTTATATCGGATTCAATATAAGCGTGAAAAAATATTTTACGTGAATGGCAGTCTAGGAAATGCTTTATCTTGGACAGCTGGTATATCTTTTTTGAAACTGTTTTGCACAAAGACCGTACATGTTCTGACCATGACAGATTGTTATCTATAACTACTCCTAAGACTTTATGACAGACTGTTTCTTCGATAGTTATGCCATTGATAGAAAGGGGTGTGCTCGTATAAGAAAGGGTTTGACGTTTTTGTCTTGTGGTTATGATCATATGTTTGGTTTTGACAGGGTTTAAAACACATATGGTTTAATTCAGACCATTTGGTTAGCTGGTTAATACTTTGCTGTAATAACATAGATACTTTTTCTCCTTTGCGATCACACGTATGAACAGTAGTGTCATCGGCGAACATATCACAAAGCGCTGGGAGAAACAGGGGGAGATCATTAATATATATTGAGAAAAGTATGGGTCCTAGGACGGAGCCTTGAGGAACACCATGTTTGAGAGGCAAGATAGAAGACTGGCGTTCATGAATTGAGACAATTTGTTTTCTGTCGCTTAAAAACGAAGAGATGAGTTCTAGAGCATTACTGGATAAACGGTACAATTTTAACTTTTTTAGAAGCAGTGTGTGGTCAATTACATCAAAAGCTTTTGCAAAGTCAATAAAAAGGACACCGGTCACTTTGTTTTCATTGATATTTGAGAGCCATTTGTCTACTAGGTTGGTCAGTGCAGTGTGGCAGGAGTGATGTTTCCTGAAACCAGACTGATTAGGGTGAAATAAGTTATATTTGTCAAAATGGTTAAGAATACATCTTCTTAGATGATCCTCTAAAGGTTTTGATACCACAGACAGGATAGAAATTGGTCTGTAATTACAAGGATCCGAGGTGTCACCTGATTTATAGATGGGTCTTACCCTAGCAATTTTGAAAGATTTAGGAAATTGGTTTTTAGATATACATAAATTGAAGATGTAGGTCAGTGTATCAGAAATAATTGGAGCTGCAAGTTTTAGGATGTTGCCATCAATACCGTCTAAGCCACGAGCACATGTTTCTTTTAGACGGATCAGGGCATTATATACATCATGGACTGACATTAAGGGGATGTCTAAGTCTGAGGATATGGCTTTTGAATCACAGAAATCGTTTAATAATGTAAGAGTGTTTTGGACAGATCTGTCTAATTTTATTGTTGTCTTAGCAATATTACAAAAATGGTCATTAAGTTTCTCGGGACACAGGTCTTCATGAGATGTATTTTTACTGATGTTTTTGTTCGTCAGCTGATTGATAGCATTCCAAATTGCTCTGCTATTGGTATTAGAAGAAACAAGTTCTTGAAAGTACTTTTTCTTAGCTGCTCGTTTTACATAATTAACATGATTTCTTTGATTTACAAATTCTTTCTTCGCTCCCGTAGACAAAAGGTGATCTCTTTGGTTCATAGCGTCCTGTACATCTTTTGATAGCCATGGTAACAGAGGGCTGCTTCTAACACGCTTGGTTTTGAAAGGTGCATGTTTATCATAAATATTTAAAAAATTGTGGTACCAAACTTCCCAGGCTTCATCAGGATTTGTAAATTGGTAGACTAGGAAAAGATGTGAATTGCTCAAATCAAACAAAAATTTATTTTTATCAAAATTCCGTAAGCACCTGTATCTTATAAACGTGTGACCATTCTTCGGAATTTTAACTCCTTTTTTCGACCAAGTGAAGCATACTGGGAAATGATCACTACAACCATACAGCGGTGAACACACTTCTATTATATTGCTTTTTGTCGTGGTGTAAATGTGATCAATAAGAGTTTTGGATGTGGGTGTTACCCTTGTGGGTTTATCGATTAACTGAACAAGTTGAAAAGATTCATAACAATGAACCCATGTGTTGTTACATTTTAGCAAATCAATGTTAAAATCGCCTAACAATATCAGCTCATCCGAAAGCAAGGAAAGAGAGAGAGAGAGAGAGAGAGAGAGAGAGGGAGAGAGATCTGACTGGTTGCCACTCTTCACTGCAACAACGGTTGACTTGAATCCATCGTCAACGAGTTTTCCTTTCCATTTGTAAAACAAAAGGTTAGTCAACAAGAACAACGACTCCTACAAGAACAACGACTCCTCCCGATCATTCATCGTCGGCTTTTCAATACACACACAGACAGACATTGCACCAACTGCCTTCCGCTGTCACAAACGGCACCCAAAACGACATCCAGAGACAGTTGCTGCCTTCAGCATGTTTGTTTCTTTTTAGAATGGTGCATTAGGTCTTCCCTTTCTTTTCCTTTTGGGACAACTTTTCTTTCTTTCCTCTAAAGAAGGGTGTGCACACTTCCATTCAAGCTGCAGTCAGTCAGTTTGGTAACGGCTGAGCTCGTCAAACGATGCATCAACAGCTGGGTATTTTCAGACTGGTTCTAAAGAGCACTCTTCTTCTCCATCTCCTCCCGCCCTCCCCCCCCCCCACCCCCCTCCCCCCCTTCTCTCTTCCTCGTCATTCTTACCGCTCCCCAACATTCAATTGTCATCCCCTGTTCATTTTGTACCAAAAACAAAACATGGCATGTATCTAGTGACAGTACTTTCTGGGGAGAATTGCATGTATTTTAGTGACAGTGCCTGTTTGGGGGTATTGGATGAATTTGATCACAGTACTTGTTTGGAGATTGTGATTTGTTTTGAGTAAAACTCCTTGGTTGGTGTCTGTATGATGTAACAATACCTGTTTTAGGGTTGTTGTGTGTATTTCGTGACATGTTTGAGGATTGTTGCTTGTATTAAACAAACGTTTGTTTGGAGGTTGCTGTCTGTGTTTACTAACAGTACTTGTTTTGGGTTGTTGTGTGTATTTCGTAACAGTAGTTGTTGGAGGATTGTTGCTTGTATTAAATCAATGTTTGTTTGGGGATTGCAATCTGTATTAAGTAACAATACTTGTTTGGGGATTTTGACATGTATTTACCGGCGGTTCGTGGTTGTGGGATTATTATATGTATTTAGTCTTTGTTTGGGGGCTTTTATACGTACTTCACTACAGTGGTTGCATAAAGTATGGTGTGCGTGCGTGCGTGCGTGCGTGCGCGCGCGCGCGCGCGCGCGCGTGTGTGTGTGTGTGCAAGTTTGGGACTGTTGTTTGTAGTTAGCAATAGCCATTATTTTGGAATGGTGGCATAATGACAAGACTTGGGATTATTATTTGTACTACTTAACGGTATTTGTTTTGTGATCGTTGTATGTAGTAACAGTACTTTTGTGGGGTTTGTTGTATGCATTTAATAACATAATTTTCTAGGATTGCTGGGTATGCATTTAGGAAGATTATTCATTTTGCTGATATGTGTTTGATACCAGTACTTTTGGGTGGCTGTTGCTTACATTTAACAACTGTACTGTTGGCGTGAAAGGAGGGGGGGGGGGTGTTGTATTTAATAAACAGTAAACAAGTGGGGTAACTTTTGCTCCCATAAGAAAACCTAACACAGAGTAACTTTTATTCAAGACTGGCACAGCCTTTTAAACTTGAATAAAGTCAGACAAATACATAGATGAACAATCTAGTAGTGGGGGGAAAAACAAGCGCAGGCCAACAACTCAACTGTCTTCATAGTAATTACTTGGCAAAGATTTGGACTTAAGGGAAGGGGGGGGGGGGATTTGAAGATGGAGAAACTGGGAACATAAAATTAAGAAAATATATTACAGATATGAAAACTCTTCACTAGCTGCATAAGGGAACCATCGCAATCCCTTTTGAAGGCAGATATATTTGTATTGCCTGCTCCGAGGCCTTTCGTCCGCTGGGTCGGAACTCATCAGGGAGACACGGCTGGTTGTGTCTGCGCTCCTGGCGTCAGATAGAGACACACCACAGTCCATAATACCGTGGTGTTCTCACCACCAAGGGTACAAAAAAGAATCCAATAACACCCCCAAAGCAGCCAGTGAAGGGTAGTAAATGAAACCAAACGAAAGTGTGGGGAGGAAAAAAAGTTACTGTTTATTGTTTACTGTTCCCTACCTCATTTCATTTCTAATGTTGTTGTATTTAGTTTTATGAGATTGTTTGTGCTGGTGTTGTATGTATTTAATACCCTCTTTTAGATTGTTTTATGTATTTAGCTACAATGCTGTTTAGGGACTATATTAAGTTTAGTAGTAATACTTTTTGGTGATTGCTATAAGCATTTAATAACAGTACTTTTCGGGGGATTGTTATATGTGTTTAAAAACAACGGTTTATCTTCAATTGCTGTATGTTTACTAACAATAGTCATTTGGGGATTATTGTATGGATTTAATTACGACATTTTTGGGTGATTGTTATATACATTTAATGACAGTATGAGGGGGGGGGGGGGGGTACTATATGTATTTGATAACAATATTTTTCTGGGCTTTGTAGTATATATTTAGTACAGATATTTGGGGGGAATGTGTTGTATGCATTTCATAACAGTACGCTATATGAAGGGAGGGGGGGGGGGGTTGCATGTAGTCAGTAACAATACCTGTTTAGGAATTGTGTGGTGTTGTGTGTGTGTGTGTGTGTGTGTGTGTTGTGTGTGTGTGTGTTGTGTGTGTGTGTGAGTGTGGGAGTGCGGTACGGCGCCTGTGTGTGTGTGTGTGTGTGTGTGTGTGTGTGTGTGAGTACGTAGTAGGAGAGAGGAGATGAGACGAGTAGGACAGAGGAGAGAGTAGTGAGAATGACTAATGATGACATGTGAAATAGTTTATTGAATGGTGTGTGCGGAGCAAAAGGAGGAGATTGAGGATGGGGAGAACGAGAGATTGGAGAAAAAGACAATGAACAATGACAATGACAATGACAATTTTTAATTGACTAGGCCTCGTGCCGTGTCAATGGGACATTGGGAGGGGAAAAACAATCACATTGTGTAAAGCAAATGTATACAAAACAACACACTTGCAAGTATACATGCATTTTTCGGCAATAGATACTTTCAAATTCTTCCAGTATGGATGTAATACATATGATCAAAATACTACCATATAGATTAGGGTCATATCATTTACAATCTCACAGAGGTTACATTCATTTGTATGCCTAAACACTAACCTATCAATCACACACACACACACACACACACACACACACACCACACACACACACACACACACACACTTGACACACACACACACACACACACACACACACACACACACACACACACACACACACACACACACACTCGCACGCATACACTCACATATACAAGCTCTTTTGCTTTTAAAGGGGAAAAAGTACCCCGAATTATACATAAAAATATATGAACTTTACGTCCCATTCGTTTTTTTGCATCTGATTTCAAAAGCTTTAGTTATGAAAGCAGCAACATCTTTAGCCATTTTATCATTGGCAAGTAATAATGACATCTTGAAAGCCGACGCTCTTGCATAATATTTAGTGGGTATGAAATGCTCTCGAACATCTTTATATTTAGGGCATACAATAAAAAAGTGATATTCAGATTCCAACTGACTTGGACAAAAAGGACAGCAGAGTGCCTCTCGGGGAACACTCGAATGCCGCAGTTTGTGAGTATTTAAACAAGATACGCCTAACCTGAATCTTATGAGATTTTTACGATTGTTCAAATTACTTACCGTAAACAGATAATTCGGTATTTGTCTAAATTGCTTAAAGGAAGAATAGAAGGAAAAGCGATCACTAACATCCATTCGGGTGTACCATTCTTGAAGATGACAATCAATCAACCGATTTCTAAATTCTAAGAGAAAACCTTTGACATTGTAAACGTTCTGGTTTTCCCATACATACCCAAAGCCATAGCGATTTAACGTAGAGCAAACTGATGAAACCCAGTTGTTCTTGCCTCGATGATGCAAATCATATAACGTGATGTAAGCTTTCTTAGGAAGGCGATTGTCCGGCATATTAACGACACGTAACCAATACTTGATACATTTAGTATAATTGTTTATATAGAGTGGATACCGACCAGTTTCTCCGTAGACTAAGGCGCTGGGTGTTTTTATGGAAACATTTAAGAATCTCTTGAGTGCAAACAAATGTACTTTTTCAATAATTGAGTTGTTTGCAGTCAAACCCCATACTTCGGCACCATAGCTAAGCATTGGCTGGACTTGACAGTCGAAAAGTTTAAAGAACAATTTCGGGGAAAGACTTTGAAACTTCCACAGTAGTTTTATAATATTGATGACTTGACGTTTTGCCTTGGATGCTAAATCCTCAAGGCAATGGGAAAAAGAAAGACCCGTGGAAAAGATAACACCTAAATATTTATACTGATTAACAATTTCTAGTTGCCTACCGTCGTAGAACCATCTTTCCCTTGAGGCGATATACCCCCCATTTCTAAACACAATAACTTTTGATTTTTCTAAATTTACGATCAAATCGAGTTTTTTTGCTGTGCTACACAAAACATTTAGTTGCTGCTGGAGACCAATGACGGTAGATGCTACGAGTGCAACATCGTCGGCAAAAAGCATAATTAGTATCTCTATGAAGTCTGGTAATAAGGGAATACCATGTTTACCGTATTGAATTATTTCTTCAGCAAGCTCATTGATGAATAGCGAAAATAAAACCGGACTCTTTATTTAGAGAGAGAGAGAGAGAGAGAGAAGAGAGAGAGAGAGAGAGAGAGAGAGGAGAGAGAGAGAGAGGAAGCATGTGTGTATACATGTATATATATATATATATATATATATATATATATATATATTATATATATATATATTAGAGAGAGAGAGTGCCGGGGTAATGGTGGTGGTGATGATGGAGTGCAGGTGGGGGACAGTAGGAGGTCAGTGGAGAGGGAAGGTGGGCTAGGAGAAGAGGGCTGGGGGTGGGGGTGGGGGTGGAAGTCAAACCATGAACTCACAGGCAGACTGACTGACACAAGGTCTAGTCATTGTGAAATACACCGACGACACAGATTCTCCGTCTTCAAGTCAAAGCACAGACTATATGAAATTATGAGATGCTGGAGAGGACGGGGGGGGGGGGGGGGGGGGGGGGGGGGGGGGGGGGGGAAGGCGTGGGAGGGGGGGGATGGAGGTGAGGCAGCCTCAAGATGGAGCGGTGTTGTCGCGGGAATGGGGAAAGGTAAAAACAGCAAAGTAGGGAGAGAAGGGAAAAGAAGAATAGAGCAAAGAAGGCGGCGCGGCTCCAAAGCCCGTTGAAGATCAAAGTCTGTTGGATGAGAAGTATCGAAGTCTATTGGATGAGAAGTATCAAAGTCTGTTGGATGAGAAGTATCAAAGTCTATTCGATAAGTATCAAAGTCTGTTGGATGAGAAGTATCAAAGTCTATTGGATGAGAAGGGGTGGAGGTACAACGGGAAGGGTGGAGGTACAACGAGAAGGGTGGAGGTACAACGGGAAGGGTGGAGGTACAACGGGCAGGGTGGAGGTACAACGGGCAGGGTGGACGTACAACGGGCAGGGAGGAGGTACAACGGGCAGGGTGGACGTACAACGGGCAGGGTGGAGGTACAACGGAAGGGTGGAGGTACAACGGGCAGGGTGGACGTACAACGGGAAGGGTGGAGGTACAACGGCAGGTGGACGTACAACGGGCAGGGTGGACGTACAACGGGAAGGGTGGAGGTACAACGGGCAGGGTGGACGTACAACGGGCAGGGGTGGACGTACAACGGGAAGGGTGGAGGTACAACGGGCAGGGTGGAGGTACAACGGGCAGGGTGGAGGTACAACGGGCAGGGTGGAGGTACAACGGGAAGGGTGGAGGTACAACGGGCAGGGTGGACGTACAACGGGCAGGGTGGACGTACAACGGGCAGGGTGGACGTACAACGGGAAGGGTAGAGGTAAACGGGCAGGGTGGAGGTACAACGGGCAGGGTGGAGGTACAACGGGAAGGGTGGAGGTACAACGGGCAGGGTGGACGTACAACGGGCGGGTGGACGTACAACGGGCAGGGTGGAGGTACAACGGGAAGGGTGGAGGTAAAACGGGCAGGGTGGAGGTACAACGGGAAGGGTGGAGGTACAACGGGCAGGGTGGAGGTACAACGGGAAGGGTGGAGGTACAACGGGCAGGGTGGACGTACAACGGAAAGGGTGGAGGTACAACGGGCAGGGTGGAGGTTACAACGGGAGGGTGGAGGTACAACGGGCAGGGTGGAGGTACAACGGGCAGGGGTGGAGGTACAACGGGCAGGGTGGAGGTACAACGGGAAGGGTGGAGGTACAACGGAGAGGGTGGAGGTACAACGGGAAGGGGTGGAGGTACAACGAGAAGGGGTGGAGGTCGGGGGGAGACGGGAGGCACAACGGGCAGGGTGGAGGTACAACGGGAAGGGTGAAGGTACAACGGGCAGGGTGGAGGTACAACGGGAAGGGGTGGAGGTACAACGGGAAGGGTGGAGGTACAACGGGAAGGGGTGGAGGTACAACGGGCAGGGTGGAGGTACAACGGGCAGGGTGGAGGTACAACGGATAGGGTGGACGTACAACGGGCAGGGTGGAGGTGGCAGGGTGGAGGTACAACGGGCAGGGGTGGAGGTACAACGGGCAGGGTGGAGGTACAACGGGAAGGGTGGAGGTACAACGAGAAGGGTGGAGGTACAACGGGAAGGGGTGGAGGTACAACGGGCAGGAGTGGAGGTACAACGGGCAGGGTGGACGTACAACGGGAAGGGTGGAGGTACAACGGGCAGGGTGGACGTACAACGGGAAGGGTGGAGGTACAACGGGAAGGGTGGAGGTACAACGGGCAGGGTGGAGGTACAACGGGAAGGGTGGAGGTACAACGGGCAGGGTGGAGTACAACGGGAAGGGTGGAGGTACAACGGGCAGGGGTGGAGTACAACGGGCAGGGTGGAGGTACAACGGGCAGGGTGGAGGTACAACGGGAGGGTGGAGGTACAACGGGCAGGGTGGAGGTACAACGGGAAGGGGTGGAGGTACAACGGGAAGGGTGGAGGTACAACGGGAGGGTGGAGGTACAACGGGCAGGGGTGGAGGTACAACGGGCAGGGTGGAGGTACAACGGGAAGGGTGGAGGTACAACGAGAAGGGTGGAGGTACAACGGGAGGGTGGAGGTACAACGGGAAGGGTGGAGGTACAACGGGAAGGGGTGGAGGTACAACGGGAGGGTGGAGGTACAACGGGAAGGGTGGAGGTACAACGGCAGGGTGGAGTACAACGGGCAGGGTGGAGGTACAACGGGAAGGGTGGAGGTACAACGAGAAGGCGGGAGGTACAACGGGAAGGGTGGAGGTACAACGGGAAGGGGTGGAGGTACAACGGGAAGGGTGGAGGTACAACGGGAAGGGTGGAGGTCACAAGGGTGGAAGGGTGGAAGGTACAACGAGAAGGTGGAGGTACAACGGGAAGGGTGGAGGTACAACGGAACGGGTGGAGGTACAACGGCAGGGTGGAGGTACAAACGGGGAAAGGGTGAGGTACACGAGAAGGGTGGAGGTACAACGGGAAGGGTGGAGGTACAACGGGCAGGGTGGAGGTACAACGGGAGGGTGGAGGTACAACGGAGAGGGTGGAGGTACAACGGAGGGTGGGTCAAGGAGGTGGAGGTACAACGGGCAGGGTGGAGGTACAACGGGAAGGGTGGAGGTACAACGGGAAGGGTGGAGGTACAACGGGAGGGTGGAGGTACAAAAGCGGAGGGTGGAGGTACAAGGGATGGAGGTACAACGGAGGGTGGAGGTACAACGGGCAGGGTGGAGGTACAACGGGAAGGGTGGAGGT
>CM065720.1:1263258-1265758 GCA_033310375.1 Conus canariensis
ATCTTTATCAGATCTTCCTTTCTTAAATAAGAGGATAAAAAAAGACAAAGAATTTTTTTTTCTTGTAAAAATGTTCATTCAACAGCGAAAACAATACCATAGGTTGATAAACTGTTTAGAATCTATTTATTTATCGTTAAAAACTCTCTCTCTCTCTCTCTCTCCTCTCTAGGACACGAAGCGACAGGGCGCCATTTATTTCAGCTGCGCAAATATCTTCGTTAATTCTTCAAAATGCTAGTTACTGGACTTCCAGCGACTGCGGAGACAGCCCTGAACGCCCTGCTGAATATCAACACCTTGTCAAGCTGGAACATTACAGGTGAAGGCAGCAACACCGTCGTCGTTTTACGACTGAAGCCAGCCGTCCCTGTGACAACAACAATGGCGGATCCTGTGTTGAACCGTGCAACGCGAGTTCAATACAGAAAGAAACCGCCCAGCCAGGTGCGACGTGACCAAGAAAGGGCCAAGCAGCAAAACAGACGACTGGAACAGGTTGGTGCAGATAACACTTGTGAAGTGAACGAACTGTCCTTATTTGATACGGAATTGGAAGACCCCGGTACACAGTGTACTACACATGATGATGTTGAACAACACGTCAATCCTGCACACATTGACAGCGTGTCTGACACATCGCATGTTCAAGACAGTCTTGGGCCTTCGCATTCTGATCAGCCTGACTGCGACATCATGAATCACGAATTCCAGCACTCTGTGAGCAACATAGGCCATGAAGACACGATAGCAAAAACAGTGGCAGGCTTTGATATGGGAGTAGTGAAGAACTATGTGGCTACTTTGACTGATCGGCCGGTTCAAAGACGGTTGAGAGACAAGCACAGAAACATAGGATTTAGAAAGGTGGTGCTTCATCAGTCAGATGGCGTGGACATGCTGCTGTGCGAGTCGGATGATATTGTTCTAGAGTTCTCCTGCGATTCGAATTCGGAAGACGACTGTGTGTACTGGTATGTCAAGCAGGAACACAGGAACATGGCAGCAGAAGAACGTGTGAAACTTGCCAACCTGCGGAACGGAAGACGTGTCAGCAGCACACAACACGCCGACATTCAAGCACGTGCTCTTCGGAAGTTGCACGCTCTCCTTGGCCTGGTCCATTTCTACCTGGGGTGACGGTCCTTCGCTGAACTGATTGTGCTCACATATCAGA
Source organism: Conus canariensis (assembly GCA_033310375.1). Lineage (NCBI taxonomy): Eukaryota > Metazoa > Mollusca > Gastropoda > Neogastropoda > Conidae > Conus > Conus canariensis. Next base: position 1,264,436 of record CM065720.1, read on the forward strand.
GACATTTTCTCGTTCACGACTGAGACATGTAGCAATGGAAAAAAAGAAAAGAAAAAAAAAACATTGCTGTGGTTTCCACGGCAGTGTGATCGCGTCGCGTTGTGTCAACAATGTACATCGCGCCGATTTGCTAAATGGGCTACGGCTTAATAGCAATAAACCTCGTTCGTTCGTTCGTTCGTTCGTTCGTTCTCTCTCTCTCTCTCTCTCTCTCTCTCTCTCTCTCTCTCTCTCCTTCTCTCTCTCTCAACACATTACCAAATAGAAAGGCAAGATGGAAAAAATGGTTGGGAGGAGTGGGGAAGAGATGTAGAGGGGATGGCAAGTGAAGAGAAATAAGAAAGTATAAACAAGCCAGATCATGTCTTTTCTTCCCATCTTCTTTCTTGGACATCCCGGACTCACAAATTAACGTTCACAGAGTAAGGGATTAGCTGTTCTTTCATATGACCTTTTTCCTCGGCCACAGAAATCACATTCTTCCGTTGATGTTTTAAAGGGGGAGAATTCAGAAGCATTCGGATAAGATAATGTTGCTTATAGCCCAGCCGACCGCAAGGGGCCACATCAGGGCTGTTCAGAAGCATTCACCTTGTAAGATCTGTTGTAATGTTTCTTACGAACTAAACACTACCATGGTACATAATTGTGTGTGTGTGTGTGTGTGTGTGTGTGTGTGTGTGTGTGTGTGTGTGTGTGTGTGAGCATGCAGGCACACATGCATGTGTGCACGTGTGCAACATGTGGGGCGCGCGTGTGTGTGTGTGTGTGTGTGTGTGTGTGTGTGTGTGTGTATGTGTGTGTGTGTGTGTGTGTGTGTGTGTGTGTGTGTGTGTGTGTTGTGTTATATGTGTGTGTGTGTGTGTGTGTGTGTAGTGTGTGTGTGTGTGTGTGTGTGTGTGTGTGTGTGTGTGCATATGGTTGTTGTGTTATTGTGTGTGTGTGTGTGTGTGTGTGTGTGTGTGTGTGTGTGTGTGTGTGTGCATGCGCGTGCTTTCTTAGGGGAGGGTAGCAGGCTGGAGTAGGGGATGGGGGTGAGGTTTTGCGTGTGCATGTGTTTCCTCTCAATCAGTAATATCTCTGTAAACGTCCCCCCCCCCCCCCACTCTCTCTCTTTCCCCTACTCCTTTCCTCCCTCCCTCCCTTCCCCCCCCCCCCCCAATACTTTTTGTTTCTCTCCTGCCTCTCTCATTCCCTGACCCTTCCCGCCATCTCTCTCTCTCTCTCTCTCTCCCGCTCTGTCTGTCTGTCTGACTGTCTGTCTGTCTGTCTGTCTCTCTGTGTCTGTCCTTTCTTCCCCTCCTCGCTTCCCCTCATGGCCCT
>CM065720.1:1273258-1280758 GCA_033310375.1 Conus canariensis
TTTGTTGTTGATGCTGTAGCTTTGGTCACACAGACAAGGTGATTGAAACTTCTGTGTTTGGTTCGGCTTTTCTTTGTAGTCCACTTTGTTTTCTGGGTTGTTTTGTTTGTTGTTGATGCTGTAGCTTTGGTCATACAGACAAGGTGATTGAAACTTCTGTGTTTGGTTCGGCTTTTCTTTGTAGTCCACTTTGTTTTCTGGGTTGTTTTGTTTGTTGTTGATGCTGTAGCTTTGGTCATACAGACAAGGTGATTGAAACTTCTGTGTTTGGTTCGGCTTTTCTTTGTAGTCCACTTTGTTTTCTGGGTTGTTTTGTTTGTTGTTGATGCTGTAGCTTTGGTCATACAGACAAGGTGATTGAAACTTCTGTGTTTGGTTCGGCTTTTCTTTGTAGTCCACTTTGTTTTCTGGGTTGTTTTGTTTGTTGTTGATGCTGTGTTGATTCATTCACACAGACAAGGCTATCTGTCGATCATGTTCTTTTATGTCCTTGTCTTTCTTTTTCTTCATTTTTTTCTCCTTTGTTTGCTTGTTTTTCTGTTGGTTTTGTTGTTGTTGTTTTATGTTTGGTTTCGTTTTGCTTCAGTTTCTTTGCTGTCTGCTGCCACTGTTGTTAAATCCCAGCGTCTTCTATTTCTGTAGATGTACATATGTTCCTGGTTCCGCAATGTACCTAAGTCTGTAGACGTCCGCCTCATTGATGATCATCAACCGCTCCTTTCAGCAGTTGGGATGTGTGTAGTGTGCCTTGATCCCAATTTGCATTCCAACGGCGTTGTTTCACGCTCCACTTTTGTCTGTCAGATTTTCCGCTCTGCTCCTCGGAACGCTAAGAGAGACTTGACATGGAGAGAGAGAGAGAGAGAGAAGAGAGAGAGAGAGAGAGAGAGAGAGAGAGAGAGAAGAAGAAGAAGAAAAATAATTTTAAAAAAAAAAACGATAGTGAGGCGTTATCAATATATCCTCTCTATTCCACTTGAATTATTCATCCACGGGAATCCGTTCCACCAGTTTTGGCGTCCTTTCATTTTTCATGTGCTCTCTCTCTCTCTCTCTCTCCTCTCTCTCTCTCTCTCTCTCTCTCTCTCTCTCTCTCTCTGTGTGTGTGTGTGTGTGTGTGTGTGTGTGTGTGTGTGTTGGATGATTTTTTTTTTCAGTTAGTACATTAGATTTGGTTTTGGTGTTTCTAAGACTGAAAATGTAACCTATCTCACGCAACCAGATCACGTCATAAGATTAGCATGCATTAAAAAAAAAAATAATAAGCCCAGCTTTCCTATAGGTAGATCTGATTTTCAGATCCAAGTGGTGTGAGAATGAAGACTGGACAAAATGTCTACGGGGAAAGAACTGTCAGATGGACTTAAATTCATGTCGTAGCTTGTAGAAGGGTACTCAGATATGTATATTCAGCTTCTCCCTGTCAAAATAATGAATGTTCACCCCCTTATTAGTCGCAAGAATACATTCAGTATGCTGTCCCCCCCACCCCTACCCCCACCCCCACCCCCCACCCCCTGTGAAAAATGATAATCAGATGGTCAGCCTTGTTCGCCAGAATTTGATGATCGATTGACTCGGTCTGTCAGGTCCCTGATTTCTGATCACAACGGGGTCTGTTTCTAATCATTCCTAGTTCGTGAGTTTTGATCAGTGCTCAGTCCCTGTCAGGTCGTGGGTCTGACTTTAAATGCAGCTTGGATTCATGGTCTGATGTGAACGTCATCTCCTTTGGATTTTCTGCCCAGCCGTCAATGATCCCCAGCTGACGATAACCGTGCTGCTGTTTAGTGCAGCATGGTCCCTGGGGCCGTGTTGTTTGTTTACAGCATGGTCGTTTTTGTACCATACTCCAGATGGCGAGACAGCATGGTCGTTTTTGTACGACACTCCAGATGCTAAGACAGCCTGGTCGTTTTTGTACGACACTCCAGATGCTAAGACAGCCTGGTCGTTTTTGTACGATACCCAGACGGTAAGACAGCCTGATCATCATCTTTGGATCATACCTTGGTGTAGGTCTCACAGTATTCCTTGTTGTATTCATTGGCTGATCCATATTTTCAGCTTGGGCCCTCTGGGGGCCATACTCTTGATTTTGAGTACATCTTCATCCCTGTCTTTTGTTAACCACTCAATCTCTCTCAAACTAGGGCTGAAAAATTCGTATGCCCACAATATCATCAAGTTTCTTCCTGTATTCCAAAGAGTTCAGCATTATAAATATTTTGTAAATTGAAAACAATCATCTTAATTCTAAACGTCTCTCAACTAGGCACAAGATTTTTTTTTTCAAATAGAGACAGACAGACAGACAGACAGAGACAGAGAGAGACAGAGAGAGAGACAGAGAGAGAGACAGAGAGAGAGAGATTTTGCAATTGATAATAATGATAGCAGTAAACAGCATTCATTCTTGTGGAAAACAGCTGACTGTGCTTTCAATTCGCGGTTCACGCATTATCTGGTAACAATAATCCTACTGTGCTACTTGTGCTAACTGTGTACATGTAAGTGGGAACAATCCTGCTTAAAACCCTGATTGACATACAGTGTTAGCTGTGCTTTGAAAGCAGGGCAAGGTGGGCTGTGGTGTGGAAGTGTGTGTGATGTGGTGTGGGGGGGGGGGGGGGGGGGGGGGGGGGGGGGGGGGAGGGGGGAGAAGAGGGGGCAGTGAGTTCCAAACAGTCGGAGCAGCAAAGCTGACAGCACGCTCACCGAACGATTTATAGTTATAATCATATTATTGTACTGAATAGTAATATAGCGCCTATCCTCGGATAGAGACCAAGCTCTAAGCTCTTTACAATCCACACTCGTTTACACAACGGGCTGCCTACCTGGGTAGTACCGACTCAAGAGCTGCCAGCTGGCGCTTCATTCAGTCGTTTCCCGTGTCATCCAGTCAATATCGTTCAACATCGTTCACTCAATTTCCTTACTTCCTTCATTTTTTCCATTTCTCACGCAGGGTGCATGCTATATGTAACATGTCATCCATACCGACGGCCAAACTGGCCTTCTCTTCCGAAAGTTGGTGATAGGATTTTACGTGTGTGCAAGATGTTATGCGTGCGTTCACACACGGAACCTCGGTTTATAGTCTCATTCGAAGGACTGTATAGGATATAGGGTCAGAACCAATGTTAACTCCGAGGGGAAAATCCCACTGTACCGAAACGGCCCGGCGGAGATTCGAACCCGCAACCCTAGGACCACCAAGATTACGAGTCCGGCGCTCTACCACTGAGCTATTCTGGTTTGGCTTTGGGATCCTGAAGTGTTTTTGACTTGTAGTCCGGAGATTAATGCCAAAGCCCTGTCTAAGGGGAACTCAAAAACTACCATAACTATAACGAGAGCAAAAACAACCCACATAACAATGACAATGAAACATGACAAACGCGGCATATATTCACAGTCTTCATACACAATTTGAAGTATTGCGTGCGTTTTAGAATCAGTAACGTGGATTTCTGTCATTGGAATGCTCCATAATATCAATAAGACAATAGTGAACGTCTGAATTGATCGTTCATTTTTAACAGTTATGAAAAGCTTTACTTTTATATTATATTATTGGGACTATTGTCATTTTTCATTTGAATAAATAAGTATCTAAGGATTTGGAGTTCTGTACTACAAAATGTATCACAAATTCAAATCTCTCGACATTATTTTTTTAGTGGACATGTTGTCCAGTGTTCATTCCGACTCTGTATGGATGTGAGTCTAGGGATCTAAAGCGCTTAGATGTACCAAAAGGAAAGCTTGTCAAAGAAACTTGTATGTATACACGTAAATCGTATGACATAATCTGATTCCATGGCATGAGATAGGTTACTTTTCAGTGTCTAAAAACCTCCTCCAAAATCAAACCTAAGGTTGGCAGCAGAGGGAGAGAGACAGACAGAGAGAGGCAGACAGACAGACAGACAGAGACAGAGACAGAAAGGTGAACATCCTGACACTCCTACCAGTGAAAGGAGCTGTTGATTATCACCAATAGCGCGAAAGTGTACAAAATTCGGTGAATCGCAATGCTGTATGCTTATGTCAATGTACATAAACAAAAGATGCAAGGATCTAAACACAACAGCAACAACAACAACAAAACCGAAGCAAAACAAAACAAAAACCCGAAACAAACAAAATGAAAAAAGAAAAGAAAAAAGACATGATCGATAACCTTGTCTGTATGACCAAAGCTACAGCATCAACAACAAACAAAACAAACAAGAAAACAAAGTGGACTACAAAGAAAAGCCGAACCAAACACAGAAGTTTCAATCACCTTGTCTGGGTCATCCAGCTTTTCTTCGTTCTGAAATCTACTTTGTCTTCAGCACAGGCAGCTCAACGTCTTCCGAGGATAGAAGTCCGACAGGAAATCTGTTCTGATTGGATACCGCGTCCCCCCCCCCCCCCCCCCCCCCCCCCCCCCCCCTCCTTCCCCACCTCTTCCCCGATCTTCTGCTCCCTCCTACAATCTCTGTGCTTCTCTCTCTCTCTCTCTCTCTCTCTCTCTCTCTTTGGCTGCACAAATCGTCAACAGAGCTTGATTGTACACCAGCTGTTGTTGATCAAAACAGTGTTTTGTGAGCAGGAAAAAAAAAGAGTGACGCGACCTATATTTTTTTATCCGGTTTTCACGTGCATTGCAAGGGGAGGAGTGGTGGTGGAGGAGATGGCGGATGTGTGGGTTTTTTGGGTTTTGTAGTTTAAGTTTGGATTTGATTTGTAGTATATGTGTTTTTACATGCTTTCAAACAATCTTTTGAGATCAACTCGAGCTGCACGTGCACCTGAATTAAATGTAGCACTGTGTGTGTGTGTGTGTGTGTGTGTGTGTGTGTGTGTGTGTGTGTGTGTGTGCGTGCGTGCGTGCGTGCGTGCGTGCGCGTGCGTGCGTGCGGTGTGTGTTTGTGTGTGTGTGTGTGTGTATGTATGTGCATCTCTCTCTCTCTCTCTCTCTCTCTCTCTCTCTCTCTCTCTCTCTCTGCCTACCGTAGGTTGGTTTTTGGCGGGGGGAGGGGGGGGGGTTATACTCTGAAAAAAGTAACCTGTCTCATGCCATGGAAACAGATTACGTCATACGATTTACGCGCATACATAAAAGTTTCTCTGACAAGCTTTCCTTTTGGTAATCTAATCTTAAGATCCCCAGATTCGGTAGCCACATACGGTTTAGTTCAGACCAGTCAACTAACTAACTGGTTCATGTTCTCTTGAAGATCTGTTGAGACCTCGGCGACAATGGTGCTATTGATGTGTGAAGTCGTGTCATCAGCAAATAACTAGCAGTAACTGTAGTAAGAAATAAAGGTAAGTCATTGATGTAAATTGAAAATGATAAGGAATCTAGGACAGACCCTTGTGAAACACCGTGTTCAACAGGCAATGGAGATGATAGTTTCCTCCCACTAAGCGATACTGATCGTTTCCTATTTGACAGGAAAGATGACATGAGTCCTAATGAGTTGGTTAACAAACCATAGATTTTTTTTTAGAACTAGTGCATGGTCAAGAACATCAAAGGCTTTACTGAAATCAGCAAAAAAGAACCACAGTAATTAATTTTAGTTATTATTGATATTAGTTAGCCATTTGTCTACTGAGGATGACAGCGTAGTTAGCACGAGTGGTTAGCTCTGAAAACGGATTTGTTCGGATGAAATAGATTGAAAAATTGAAATGATGAAGTACAGATTTCTTAATGAGATTTTCTAAAGGTTTAGACAGGACAAGTAACAGATAAATAGGCCTGCTGTTTGGCTCTGAATGGTCTCCTGATTTATGTAAAGGAATAAGTTTTGCAAATTTAAATGCCTTTGGAAATGTGTGTGTGTGTGTGTGTGTGGCGCGCGCGCGTGTGTGTGTGTGTGTGTGTGTGTTAGATGCACAAGTTGTTGATGTAAATGAGGGTTTCAGAAATAACTGGTGCAGAGATGTTCAGAATGTTACTATCAATACCATGTAGTCCTTGTGAACACGTTTGTTTCAAGCGAAGGAATGGAATTTATACTTCATCCACTGCCATTAAAGGTGTGTTTGATCAAAAGGAAATGTCTTTTGAGGAACAGAATTCATGGACAGTCTCCAGGTCGTTATAGGCAGATTTACCTGTCAGTACAGTTGTACTGCCTGTTCCACAGACAGAACTGTTGACTGTGTCAGGGGACATATTGCTGACCTCTATAGTTTTAGTATTAGCGACTTTATTATGGGTTATTTGATTTGTGGCTTTCCAAATTGACATACTGTTTGTTTTTGACAACACAAGATCTTGCAAGTAGTTCGTTTTTGCCACACGTGTTAAATATGTAACATGATTCCTTATCTGTTAAATTCATCTTTCGGTTGCGTTTAAAACAATAAATCTTGTAAGTCCATGGCATCTTTCACACAGTAGAGAGAGAGAGAGAGAGAGAGAGAGAGAGAGAGAGAGAGAGAGAGGAGAGAGAGAGAGAGAGAGAGAGAGAGAGAGAGAGAGAGAGAGAGAGAGAAATGAATACATTGATGTCCATATGCAATGGTGGAGATATGTTAAAAAAAGGCAAATTTTTCTACCAGCATCGTCTAAAAATAACTATGTAAAGAAAGGCGGTGTCTACGCAGTCACAAGTAAGCGACGATAATCAATTGGTGGAGAGAAGGTCGACGAATAATCCAGAAGCTTCTTTTCTTCACTCGATTATCTTCTCTTATTTTATTCGCTTAGCTTCTTTCCATCAATAGATTATCTTCCTTTGCCTGTGCTACGCAGCCACCGCAGAAAGTTTGAAAGAAAACATTTGATAAATTTATAGAAAAAAAGCAATAAGAATAGCAGCAAAAATTCAAAAAGATGAAAAAAGAGACAAATAGTCAAGAAACAAACTGCGGACATACAAGAATATATAAAGCATGCTAAAGCACAGTTCGTGGCGAAAACGAACATAAATGTTTGTCAGGAAAATGGAGCGGTGCTAATACAGATCCTGTTTCATCTACGTGGCAAAGCAGCAAACTTCATAACTTTAAGATTCTGCGCGTAATATGTTTTACTTCAAGTCGTCCATGTCCACAGGCAAATGATGGCTTGTTCTTTGGATAGGAGGATTGGGACTCACGGAACCTCGCTTAAAAGTCGCAGTCGAAGGACTAGGAGGGTTCTAGAAAGTGCACGTGTGTTAATTTCAAAGTGTAAATGATATCTTCTGATCTGGCTGTCTCAGAAGGGAATGGAACCTCGAACCCTGGGAGAAGAATCGAACAACTTACCCACCACACACACCATGGAAAGAACTTCAGTTCCGTCCCATGTTCCAGAGAGAGAGAGAGAGAGAGAGAGAGAGAGAGAGAGAGAGAGAGGAACTGAGTGAACGAGTTCGTGTTTGAGGTGAAGTTGGGGACGAGGTAAAAGCTGAAGGAGACAACAACTTAACGTACTACACTGCTGCAGGAAAAGGGACGAGGGGAAAGATGAAGGAGACAACAACTGAACGTACCACATTGCTG
>CM065720.1:1295758-1305758 GCA_033310375.1 Conus canariensis
GATTTTGCTTAGGGCTACTGTCACAGGCTGTCATGATGAGGATTGTGCTGAGGGCTACTGTCATGATGAGGATTGTGCTGAGGGCAACTGTCACAGGCTGTCATGATGAGGATTGTGCTGAGGGCTACTGTCACAGGCTGTCATGATGAGGATTGTGCAGAGGCTACTGTCACAGGCTGTCATGATGAGGATTGTGCTGAGGGCTACTGTCATGATGAGGATTATGCTCAGGGTTACTGTCATGATAACGATTGTGCTGAGGGCAACTGTCACAGGCTGTCATGATGAGGATTGTGCTGAAGGCTACTGTCACAGGCTGTCATGATGAGGATTGTACTCAGGGCTACTGTCACAGGCTGTCATGATGAGGATTGTGCTGAGGGCTACTATCACAGGCAGTCATGAGGATGATTGTGCTGAGGGCTAGTGTCACAAGTTGTCATGATGAGGATTGTGCTGAGGGCTACTGTCACAGGCTGTCATGATGAGGATTGTGCTGAGGGCTACTGTCACAGGCTGTCATGATGAGGATTGTACTGAGGGCTACTGTCTCAGGCTGTCATGATGAGGATTGTGCTGAAGGCTACTGTCACAAGCAGTCATGATGAGGATTGTGCTGAGGGCTACTGTCACAGGCTGTCATGATGAGGAATATGCTGAGGGCTACTGTCACAGGCTGTCATGATTAGGATTGTGCTGGAGCTACTGTCACAGGTTGTCGTGATGAGGATTGTGCTGAGGGTTACTGTCAGGATGAGGATTGTGCTGAGGGGTACTGTCATGATGAGGATTGTGCTGCGGGCTACTGTCACAGGCTGTCACCATGAGGATTGTGCTGAGGGCAACTGTCACAGACTGTCATGATGAGGATTTTGCTTAGGGCTACTGTCACAGGCTGTCATGATGAGGATTGTACTCAGGGTTACAGTCATGATAAGGATTGTGCTGAGCGCTACTGTCAAAGGCTGTCATGATGAGGATTCTGCTGAGGGCTACTGTCACAGGCTGTCATGATGAGGATTGTGATGAGGCTACTGTCACAGGCTGTCATGACGAGGATTGTGCTGAGGGTTACTGTCATAATGAGGATTATGCTCAGGGTTACTGTCATGATAAGGATTGTGCTGAGGGCTACTGTCACAGGCTGTCATGATGAGGATTGTGCTGAAGGCTACTGTCATGATGTGGATTGTGCTGAGGGTTACTGTCATGATTAGAATTTTGCTGAGGGCTACTGTCACAGGCTGTCATGATGAGGATTGTGCTGAGGGCTACTGTCACAGGCTGTCATGATGAGGATTGGATTGTGCTTAGGGCTACTGTCACAGGCTGTCATGATTAGGATTGTGCTGAGGGCTACTGTCATGATCAGGATTGAGCTGAGGGCTACTGTCATGATGAGGATTGTGCTGAGGGCTACTGTCATGATGAGAATTGTGCTGAGGGCTACTGTCATGATGAGGATTGTGCTGAGGGCTACTGCCACAGGCTGCCATGATGAGGATTGTGCTGAGGGCTACTGTCACAGGCTGTCATGATGAGGATTGTGCTGAGGGCTACTGTCATGATGAGGATTGTGCTGAGGGTTACTGTCATGATGAGGATTGTGCTGAGGGCTACCGTCAAAGGCTGGCATGATGAGGATTGTGCTGAGGGCTACTGTCATGATAAGGATTGTGCTGAGGGCTACTGTCATGATGAGGATTGTGCTGATGACTACTGTCAAAGGCTGTCATGATGCGGATTGTGCTGATGGCTACTGTCATGATAAGGATTGTACTGAGGTCTACTGTCACAGGCTTTCATAATCAGGATTGTGCTGAGGACTACTGTCACAGGTTGTCATGATGAGGATTGTGCTGAGGGCTACTGTCATGAAGGATTGTGCTGAGGGCTACTGTCACAGGCAGTCATGAGGAGGATTGTACTGAGGGCTACTGTCATGATGGGGATTGTGCTGAGGGCTACTGTCACAGGCTGTCATGATGATTGTGGTGAGGGCTATTGTCATGATGAGGATTGTCTTTAGGGCTAATGTCACAGGCTGTCATGATGAGGATTGTGCTGAGGGCTACTGTCACAGGCTGTCATGATGAGGATTGTGCTGAGGGCTACTGTCACAGGCAGTCATGATGAGGATTGTGCTGAGTGCTACTGTCACAGGCTGTCATGAGGAGGATTGTGCTGAGGGCTACTGTCACAGGCTGTCATGATGAGGATTGTGCTGAGGGCTACTGTCACAGGCAGTCATGATGAGGATTGTACTGAGGGCTACTGTCACAGGCTGTCACGATGAGGATTGTGCTGAGGGTTCCTGTCATGATGAAGATTGTGCTGAGGGCTACTGTCCTGATGAGGATTGTGCTGCGGGCTACTGTCATGACGAGGATTGTGCTGAGGGCTACTGTCACAGGCTGTCATGTTGAGGATTGTGCTGAGGGCTACTGTCACAGGCTCTCTTGATGAGGATTGTGCTGAGGGTTACTGTCATGATGAGGATTGAGCTGAGGGCTACTGTCACAGGCTGTCATGATGAGGATTGTGCTGAGGTTTACTGTCATGATGAGGATTGTGCTGAGGGGTACTGTCATGATGAGGATTGTGCTGAGGGCTACTGTCAGAGGCTGTCATGATGAGGATTGTGCTGAGGGCTACTGTCATGATGAGGATTGTGCTCAGGGTTACTGTCATGACGAGGATTGTGCTGAGGGCTACTGTCATGATGAGGATTGTGCTAAGGGCTACTGTCACAGGCTGTCATAATGAGGATTGTGCTGAGGGCTACTGTCATGATGAGGATTGTGCTCAGGGTTACTGTCATGATGAGGATTGTGCTGAGGGCTACTGTCACATGCTGTCATGATGAGGATTGTGCTGAGGGCTACTGTCACAGGCTGTCATGATGAGGATTGTGCTGAGGGCTACTGTTATGATGAGGATTGTCCTGAGGGCTACTGTGATGATGAGGATTGTGCTGAGGGCAACTGTCAGAGGCTGCCATGATGATGATTGTGCTGAGGGTTACTGTCATGATGAGGATTGTGCTGAGGGCTGCTGTCATGATGAGGATTGTGCTGAGGTCTACTGTCATGATGCTGATTGTGCTGAGGGCTCCTGTCATGATTAGCATTGTGCTGAGGGCTACTGTCACAGGCTGTCATGATGAGGATTGTGCTGAGGGCTACTGTCATGATGAGGATTGTGCTGAGGGCTACTGTCACAGGCTGTCATGATGATGATTGGGCTGAGGGCTACTGTCATGATGATGATTGTGCTGAGGGCTACTGTTATGATTAGGATTGTGCTGAGGGCTACTGTTTCTTCCTGTTTGTTCTGTGCGTGATGGCACCAGAGACAGAGGGGAGGGGAGAGTACGAGGAGGGGAGAGAGAGAGAGAGAAAAGAGAGAGAGAGAGAGAGAGAGAGAGAGAGAGAGAAGAGAGAGAGAGAGAGAAGCCTACGGAGATATTACTGAAGGAGAAGAACGCCCACAAGTGTACCTCACCTCCATTCCTGTACCCAGCCCGTTTCTCCTCCCTTGAGAAATACACACACACAACACACACACACACACACACACACACACACACACACACACACACACACACACACATACGCGTGAGCGCGCGCGCGCGCGTTCAGTTCATACCAAATTCATGACAGATCTGATAAGGCAGATGCTTTTAAATTTTTCCACTTTGAAGAATTCAGCAGAAGAATGTAATTAATATGGCCGAAGAAAAAGGTCATATGAAATCAAATGCAAATCCCTTCCTCTTCGAACCATGATTTGTGAGTCTGAGCTTTCCAAGAAAGAAGACTTACTTACTTAGATGCTCCCACGTTTCGCGATGCACGAGGCAGTCAAGTTGCTCCACTGTGCACGGTCCTCAGCCAGTCTGCTGGTGTCACTCTATCCTCTGTCAACGAGTCTGAAGTCTCTCTCCACTGTCTGTCGCCAGCTCATCCTGGGTCGCCTCTCTTTTTTCTGGCCTGCTGGGGTCCATTTAATGGCCTGTTTTGCAGGTCTTGATGAGGGTAATCTCAAGACATGACCCAGCCAGCGGAGGCGCCGTCTGCAGATGATGGTTGCCATGGGGAGCTGTTTGGACCTCTCCCTGGCCTCCTCATTTGGTATAAAGTCTGACGATTTGATGCCCAAGGTCTTACGTAGGCACTTAGTGTCAAAAGCGTCGAGTGTCTTCTCCTGGGTGGTCTTCAGTTGCCAGGTTTCACAGCCATACAGCAGCGTTGATATCACACTAGAGTTATAAAACTTCAATTTGATTCCAAGGGAGAATTTCTTGCTGTTCCATATTTTGTTCAGCTGATTGAATGCTGATGTTGCTTTCCCAATACAACACTTCAGTTCATGGTCGAGATCATTGGCGTTGTTGACGGAGCTGCCTAGGTATGTGAAGTTCTCTACTTCTTCCACTTGTTTTTAGTCGATGAGAACGTCTGTTGGCCCCTGGTGTTTACCGGTCAGCATGTTTTGAGTCTTTTTGACACTGATAATGAGGCCAATGTTGCCTGTAAACCTGCTGATATTGTCTACAAGCATCTGCAGATTTTGAGTGGTGCTTGCAAGAGCGGCAATGTCATGCGCAAAATCCAGATCTGAGAGGCTGTGTCCTTCTGTCCACTTTATTTCCTTTCCTTGGGTTGGGTTTCAAAACCCAGTCAATGGCTATTGCAAAGAGGAGAGGACAGAGGATACAACCTGGCCTTACCCCGGCGACAACTTCAAACCAGTCACTGTGGCCATCTTCCGTCCTGACTATGCACTTGGACTTTATGTGTATCTGCTCTATGGCCGACACCACTTTCTCTGGGATGCCGTAGGATTTCATCATTTTCCACAATGATGGTCAGTGGACACTGCTTTAGTGAGGTCAATGAAGCTGATGGCCAGGGGTACTTGGTGCTCTCCACACTTCTCAATGATCTGTCTTAGTGTGAAGATCTGCTCAGCACAGGATCACAGTCAGTTGAGGATGACCTGGGAATACAAGAAAGAAGACGATGAGAAAATACATGATCTGTCTTATTGTTTATGCTTCCCTATTCCCCCTGATTTGCCCTGCTCCCAAACCCTCTTACCCACTCCTCCCCCCCTCCCCCTCCCCTACACACATCTTTCCCATCTTGCCTTTCCATTTGTCATGTGTTTAGAGAATGTATGAGAGACAGACAGACAGAATGTGTAAAATGGTCTTCACTCAGAAATCAATCAGTTGAGATTTTTTGTAACAATAAATAAGCAGATTCTAAACGTTTTAATGATCTATGACATACTTTTCGAGGAAATTTGTGGCTATCGTTTTTACGAATGCTATTGAATGAACATTTTCACAAAAAGGCTTTCAGAAAAGGCTAAAATCTTATAAAGATAGTACAGAAAAAACAACATCAACGTCTGTACCAATCTAGCAACTGGTATTTCATTTCGTAACACGATGCAGTACCAAACAATGTTTACAATCAGCCAGTGAGGCGTCTGAATGAAGAGGACTCCCGTTTGTCACCTCTGCAGTTGACAGCCAGTGTCACTGAATGCATCCATCTTCCTTGATCAGCGTCATCAGTCTCTGTCTTCCTTGATCAGCGTCATCAGTCTCTGTCTTCCTTGATCAGCGTCATCAGTCTCTGTCTTCCTTGACCAGCGTCATCAGTCTCTGTCTTCCTTGATTAGAGTCACCAGTCTCTGTCTTCCTTGATCAGCGTCATCAGTCTCTGTCTTCCTTGATCAGCGTCATCAGTCTCTGTCTTCCTTGATCAGCGTCATCAGTCTCTGTCTTCCTTTGGAACCTCTAGCTCCACATCCTCCATTTCTGTCGTCTGTCTGTCTGTCTGTCTGTCTGTCTGTCTGTCTGTCTGCCTGCCTGTCTGTCTGTCTGTCTGTCTGTCTGTCTGCTTATTTCTTTTTTTCTCTCTCTCGGTCTGTCTCTCTCTGTCTCTGTCTCTGTCTGTCTGTCTGTCTGTCTGTCTCTCTCTCTCTCTCTCTCTCTCTCTCTCTCTCTCTCTCTCTCTCAGGAAACAGGGTATATCACAGAAAAAAATATGGCAAACCTTATGTTCAGAAAACATGGTTGCGAGAAAAGAGACATGGCAAAATGTATGTCTACAAAACAAGGTATATAAAAACAGAGAAAAATATCAAAACTTATGTCTACAAAGCAAAGTGTGAAAAAATGAGATGTTAAGACCTATGCTTACAAAACAAGGCATGCGAAAGGAAAAATAATTATCTTAATCACTGAAGTCCCCAAAAACATGGCATGTGCAAAGCAAACTGTCAAAACTGATGTGTACGAAATACGTTGTGTGAAAAGTGAAATCTTTTGAACTTATGTCTGCGAATAAGGTAAGCGAAGAGAGAAATATGTCAAAACTTATGTGTACACATCAAATCTATTCGAGCGGTGAAATACATAAAAACATTGTCGAGAAAACAAGTATGTGAAAAGAGACATTTGTCAAACCCTGTACCTCCAAAACAAGGCGTATGAAAAGAAGACTATGTCCATGAGAAGACTATGTCCAAGAGAAGACTATGTCCAGCAGAAGACTATGTCCAAGAGAAGACTATGTCCAAGAGAAGACTATGTCCAAACATAGACCTATATCCACAAAACGAGGTATGTGGACAGAGAATACATCAAAACTTAAAGATCTGCTCTTGAGACTGGCAATGATTTGCCGTCTTGACTGCATATTTCAAGTGTTTGACTAATTATTAAAATGAGCACTTGTATCGTTTCCGATCGAACCAGAGCGATCTATTATTGTAGGCATTTTCACCTGTAACCGAGGATGAAGGAGGTAACCAGCCAAACCCTGCCATTGCTTAACTTCCCTTGAATACGACGTCAGTAGCATAATGGAAAGAGTTGGCTGCTCAATGTGAGTCAAATCAATCTGTCCGATGTAGCTCTCCACGCGATCTTGAGGTGATTCAAATCAATCTGTCCGATGTAGCTCTCCACGCGATCTTGAGTTACACGTACCGACACCAGAAACCACTGGACTGAGTCGACGAGGAGATTTCGGGGAAGACAAAAACGTTTTCTATTGTAGTCGTCTGCTATTGACTGTTTTCTATTGTAGTCGTCTGCTATTGACTCTGTGGAATTGGGAAAGCTGTCTACGTAATGCACTTATTACGTCATTGTTTGTCTTTTCTCTCTTTCTTTCAAGAACACGCATTCTCGACAATCCCAGACAAAAGGCAAAAGCGTTACAGATCTGACTTGAGTTTCTAGCAATACTGTGTGACTGGAATGCCTTGTAACATATCTAACAGTGACCAAAATTAATGCCTATTTTTAGTTGAAATGTTATTCGTTGTATTAGTTTCAGAACAATACAGGTGGCCCCACAAGTGACGTCACAGTTTTCGGTCCACGGCACTAGGTTAGAACCCCTAAACGAAAACGTTTTTGTTTTTGTTATTCTTTAAATCTATATGGCAAAACCCCTTACTAAAGTAAAACGCCGTGCACACCTGTTTTCAACACATTAGTAATCTCAGGAGCAAATTTTTCAAGTCTACAAAACAAGATGCGTGAAGAGAGAAATATGTCAAACATAGTGTTAACAAAACAAGCAATGGAGAAAAGAAGAATGTCTACATTAGAAATCACTACTACTTTTCACAGTTGATGCGCGCGCGTGCGCGCGCACGCGTCTGTGTCTGTGACTGTGTGTCTGATTGTCAGTGTGTGGGTCGAACGTGTCAATATGTTTGGGTGCCTGAGTGTCTGTGTGTGAGAGTGCGTGTATGTGCGCACTTGAGGTAGTGCGTGCATGCGCGCGCGATCGCGCGCATGTGTGTGTGTATGTATGTGATAGAGAAAGAGAGAGAGAGAGAGGTGTGTGTGTGTGTGTGTGTGTGTGTGTGTGTGTGTGTGTGTGTGTGTGTGTGTGTGATGTGTGGAGAGAGAGAGAGAGAGAGAGAGAGAGAGAGAGCGTGTACGCACTCGTGAACGACATGACTGAATTGGGAAAAGTGTTGATGAGAATTGTCAACAAAACGAGATTAGAGGGACAGTGTCAGAGGATGCGAGAGAGAGAGAGAGAGAGAGAGAGAGAGAGAGAGAGAGAGAGAGAGAGTGGGGGGTGACAGGAGGAAGGGGGAGGGTGACAGGAGGAGGGGGGTGACAGGCGGAGGGTGGGATTGTCACACTGAACAGAATGTGAAGCCAATTAGAGATCAATAAGCCGGTCCTATCAGAAATTCTGTCGGCATCAGTCTCTCCCCATTCCAATCCCTCCATTCCACCCTATTGTACCCTGCCCGTTCCCCATTCCACCCCATTGTACCCTGCCTCATTCCCCATTCCACCCTATTTTACCCTGCCCGTTCCCCATTCCACCCCATTGTACCCTGCCTCATCCCCCATTCCACCCCATTGTACCCTGCCTCATTCCCCATTCCACCCTATTGTACCCTGCCTCATTCCCCATTCCACCCTATTTTACCCTGCCCGTTCCCCATTCCACCCCATTGTACCCTGCCTCATCCCCCATTCCACCCCATTGTACCCTGCCTCATTCCCCATTCCACCCTATTGTACCCTGCCTCATTCCCCATTCCACCCTATTTTACCCTGCCCGTTCCCCATTCCACCCCATTGTACCCTGCCTCATCCCCATTCCACCCATTTACCTCCTCATTCCCATTCCACCCATTGTACCCTGCCTCATTCCCCATTCCACCCTATTGTACCCTGCCTCATTCCCCATTCCACCCTATTGTACCCTGCCTCATTCCCCATTCCACCCTATTGTACCCTGCCTCATTCCCCATTCCACCCTATTGTACCCTGCCTCATTCCCCATTCCACCCCATTGTACCCTGCCTCATTCCCCATTCCACCCTATTGTACCCTGCCTCATTCCCCATTCCACCTATTGTACCCTGCCTCCTTCCCCATTCCACCCTATTGTACCCTCCTCATTCCCCATTCCACCCTATTGTACCCTGCCTCATTCCCCATTCCACCCATTGTACCCTGCCTCCTTCCCCATTCCACCCTATTGTACCCTGCCTCATTCCCCATTCCACCCTATTGTACCCTGCCTCATTCCCCATTCCACCCTATTGTACCCTGCCTCTTCCCCATTCCACCCTATTGTACCCTGCCTCATCCCCATTCCACCCTATTGTACCCTGCCTCCCTTCCCCATTCCACCTATTGTACCCTGCCTCATTCCCCATTCCCCTATTGTACCCTGCCTCATCCCCATTCCACCCCATTGTACCCCTCCTTCCCCATTCCACCCTATTGTACCCTGCCTCATCCGCATTCCACCCTATTGTACCCTGCCTCATTCCCCATTCCACCCATTGTACCCTGCCTCATTCCCCATTCCACCTATTGTACCCTGCCTCATCCCCATTCCACCCTATTGTACCTCCCCTCCATTCCCCCCCATTCCACCCTATTGTACCCTGCCTCATCCCCATTCCACCCATTGTACCCTGCCTCTTCCCCATTCCACCCTATTGTACCCTGCCTCATTCCCATTCCACCCATTGTACCCTGCCTCATTCCCCATTCCACCCTATTGTACCCTGCCTCATTCCCATTCCACCCTATTGTACCCTGCTCATTCCCCATTCCCCCTATTGTACCCTGCCTCCTTCCCATTCCACCCTATTGTACCCTGCCTCATCCCCATTCCACCCTATTGTACCCTGCCTCTTCCCCATTCCACCCTATTGTACCCTGCCTCATTCCCATTCCACCTATTGTACCCTGCCTCCATTCCCCCATGTCCCTCATCCTTCCCCTATTGTACCCTGCCTCATTCCCCATTCCACCCTATTGTACCCTGCCATCCCATCCACCATTGTACCTGCCTCTTCCCCATCCACCCTATGTACCCTGCTCTTCCCATCCACCCTATTGTACCCTGCCTCATTCCCATTCACCCTATGTACCCTGCCTCATCCCCATTCACCTATGTACCCTCCTCTCCCATTCCACCTATTG
>CM065720.1:1315758-1320758 GCA_033310375.1 Conus canariensis
CTGCGTGAGTATGAGCGTGCATTTCTTACAGGAAACCAAGTCAGCAGTGTTCTTTGGAATGATAAGCAGAACTCTAGGCTTTCTTTCCGTAGTTTGTCCTGTTTTGTTTCAGATCGTAAGAGAGCAGACATGTGTGTGTGTGTGTGGGGGGGGGGGGGGGGGGCGGGGGCGGGGGTGGAAGGGCCGGGGGGGGGGGGGGAGAGAGAAATGCCCGAATGTAAACCTACGTCAACTTTGCGGTGTCCATGACTCCGGAGCGTCCACTCCAAATGCCAAAGGTGATGAATTCCAACGACCTCTACCCCTCTGCCCCTCCCCCCCCCCCCTTTCATACCCTCCCCCGTGTCTTTCTCGTCCCTCACCCCCCGGTCACCATCCATCCCCTCTTGTGCCCCCCCCCCCCCCTCCACACACACACACACCCTCCTCGCCCACGCGGCACAAATCTCCCGGCTCCGACTGCCCTTTCCGTGATAATTAGATTGTAACTTTGAGCCTTCGCTTTCCTTTGGGGAAATATTTCGTTCCGCAACCCCCGTGCCCCCGGAGACAGCGTGTTTCCATCCCGGATGAAGGTCAGTTTACCCTCAGGAAATGTTGGGAATGCTCCCAAAACGCCCAGGGGAAAGCACCAAGCCAGGGGATCTCCATTCTGTTGGCTCATTGTGTTAGTCAGAGGGGGAAACACAACAAAAAAAACCCTCGTTGAACGACCCCGAACAATGGCTTTGCTCCTGATGAAGGAGAATTGAAATCACTCCTTTGTTGCCAACATTAAAGTGATTGAGGGGGGGTGGGGGGTGTGGGGGCAGGCGAGGGTGGGGAGAATAAGTGGAATGTGTGTGGTTGAAGAGGTTATCTAGCGCGGAAGACAGGTAACATTAAAAACACAAAATGAAAAAAAAAAGAAGAAACCGACCAGACTTATCAAAGATCAAGAGGACAGAGAAGGAATGGTGGTGTTGATGACCAAAAACACAAAGAAAGAAAGAAGCTATCAAACAAAAGCTGACAGGTCTCAAGTGAAAATCGATACTTCACGACAAGAGACTGACTAAATGAAGCATTATAAGTGAATAAATTCACACACACACACACACACACACACACACACACACACACACACACACACACACGCTGACAGACTTCAACTAAAAAACTTGATTACAAGAACTGTCCGTATTGGTCCATGTTTTCAACATTGTGAGTGCTTGCAGGCATCTATCTGGGGGAGGTAGGAAACTGTGGAACTGTATTATGTGGCTGTGTAAAGATCCGTCGTGCATTGGACAGTGGATTGCAGATGACAGGACAGGCAGCACTGAAGAAATGATTGTGAGAATGGAGGGACACAGGCAAGTGGTCCATGACGGTGGGAGAAGTGGGCTGAGGTGTTGAATTGAGTAAGTAAAGTGCCAGCCACTTTTTATCGTTAGAACATTATTTGATCAAAATTATGTTCTTTTTTCGTCTAAATGATTCAAGCATTATCGCGACTTATTAGTGCATATCCGCACTCGCATACACATGCACGTGCACACACACACACACACACACACACACACACACACACACACACACACACACACACACAACACACACACACACACACACACCACCACCACCACCACCACCACCACCACAACCACCACCACCACCACACTAGCCTACACACACACACACACACACACACACACACACACACACACACACACACACACACACACATTACCACCACCACCACCACTACCACCACCACAACATACCACACCACACTACACTAGCCTACCACACACACACACACACACACACACACACACACACACACACACACACACACACACACATGCACTCATGCGCGCACGCGCGTGCACACACACATATGCACTCATGCGCACACGCGCGTGTACCACACACACACACACACACACACACACACACACACACACACACACACACACACACACATCTCGACCAAAAGAATTATGACAAGAAACTCTCTACATTGGTCCATGTACAACATGAGTGCATGTCGGCATTTATTGGGGGATTGGGGGGGAGGGGGGGGGAGGAATCTCTAGCTTTGTATTATGTGGCTCTGAAAAGATCAGTCATGCATTGGACAGCAGATGTCAGATGACCTGAGTGGACAGCATATGTCAGATGACCTGAGTGGACAGCAAATGTCAGGTGACCAGAGTGAAAAGAAGATGTCACATTACCAGAGTGAACAGCAGATGTCAGATGACCAGAGTGGACAGCAGATGTCAGATGACCAGAGTGAACAGCAAATGTCAGGTGACCAGAGTGGACAGCAGATGTCACATGACCAGAGTGGACAGCAGATGTCAGATGACCAGAGTGGACAGCAGATGTCAGATGACCAGAGTGGACAACAGATGTCAGGTGACCAGAGTGGCCAGCAGATGTCACATGACCAGAGTGGCCAGCAAATGTCACATGACCAGAGTGGCCAGCAGATGTCAGATGACCAGAGTGGACAGCAGATGTCACATGACCAGAGTGGACAGCAGATGTCAGATGCCCAGAGTGGCCAGCAGATGTCACATGACCAGTGTGGACAGCAGATGTCAGTTGACCAGAGTGGACAGCAGATGTCAGATGACCAGAGTGGACAGCAGATGTCAGATGACCAGAGTGGCCAGCAGATGTCAGATGACCAGAGTGGCCAGCAGATGTCAGATGACCAGAGTGGCCAGCAGATGTCAGATGACCAGAGTGGACAGCAGATGTCACATGACCAGAGTGGACAGCAGATGTCAGATGACCAGAGTGGACAGCACTAAACAGATGATTGGGGCAAGAGAGAGAAAGAGGCAAGTTTACCATGAATGAGCTGGTGGGGGAGGTGGGGTGGGGGTTAAAGAGTTGAAGTAACGCCCCAGCCATTTTCTCATACCGTTAGCACATCAATTGATCGTAATTATGTTGTTGTTTCTTAGCTTAAATGATTCAAGCATTAAAGTGAATTATTAATCTTTAACATCATAGTGAAATGTCTTCCACGTTTCCAGTCTTTATGACAGGTCACTATGATGCTTATACCACTGTTTTGTACTTTAGTACTTTAATCATTAATCAAGGTGCCTAGCTGTAGTACCAGCTAACATTCTTCAGTACCCTTTTACTTCTTCAGTCATTTTCATGGTGTCACTGTTTTTCGTAAGATATCACTGTTTTGTCATTTCTCGGCGTTACAATTATTATGGTGTCACAAATAATGCGTTGAGTGAAAAACAAGCCAAAAAAGAACAAAGTAGCGTAGCGTGGGAAAACCTAGGAAAAAGCATCAGAAAGTTGAAATAGGTAAGCCAACATAGGAAAAGGTAGCAAAAGCAGAAACGTTAAAGAAAAAGTAGAAAAAAGTTAAGTCCAATTAGTGAAAGACAGGAAGAAGTTGGAAAAGCAGGGTAGAAAATTATTAATGAAGAAACCAACACTGAGAAAAAGGCTGTAAAGGAGCAAAAGGTTGGAGAAAGTAGAAAAAAAAAACATAGAAAAAAGCGGGAAAAAATTAGAAAACAGTTGAAGAAGGCAGGGGAATATTAGGAAATATAGGGAAAATTAGCCGACAGCATGAAAAGGTGGCAGAAAAACAGAAATGGGTAGGAAAATTCTGGAAACAGGCAGGATTTTTTTTAATGAGGAAAAGGTAGGGAAAATAGCGAAAGATTGGAGAATGTAGAAGGTGGGAAAAATAAGTGTTGTTCTGAGCACATTTCAGTTTGCAGCGAAGTCAGAGGAGGATTTAAACAATTGCAGTATGTCACAACCTTGCCAGAGGGCGAGAGGACAATGGCGATGCAGAGTGGTGGGGAAGTTCAACAATTGCAGTATGTCACAACCTTGCCAGAGGGCGAGAGGACAATGGCGATGCAGAGTGGCGGGGTAGTTCAACAATTGCAGTATGTCACAACCTTGCCAGAGGGCGAGAGGACAATGGCGATGCAGAGTGGTGGGGAAGTTCAACAATTGCAGTATGTCACAACCTTGCCAGAGGGCGAGAGGACAATGGCGATGCAGAGTGAAGGATTGATCGTGGCGCGGCATCCAACACACTGCTGAGGATGGTAATGTGATCGTTCTGTGCATGGCTTGTGCTGCTTTGACTGCTGGCACGCACGTGTGTGTGATTGTATGTGTGCATCCATAGATAGATAGATAGACAGACAGATAGATAGATAGAAAGATAGATAGATAGATATTCATATTTGCATAAGTGTGTGTGTGTGTGTGTGTGTGTGTGTGTTGTGTGTGTGTGTGTGTGTGTGTGTGTGTGTGCATCCATAGATAGATATATAGACAGACAGACAGACAGATAAATAGATAGATAGGTAAGTAGGTAAACAGATATTCATATTTATTTGTGTGTGTGTGTGTGTGTGTGTGTGTGTGTGTGTGTGTGTGTGTGAGTGTGTGTGTGTGTGTGTGTGTGTGTGTGTGTGTGTGTGTGTGTGTGTGTGTGTGTGTGTACCGTGCCCTCGTGCAGGTAACCGCACTCACCGCGAGCCACAGGTGAAGTGTTCAACTGGATGGATAATAATAGTAGCCAGCTTTTTCTCGTTCGTCGTTAAGCGAGATCATCCCCCCTCTTGAACGTAGCCTCCTCCGCCCGCCGTGTGTGTGTGTGTGCTTCAACCTTAACAGCTGGACGCTGTCAGGGGCTCAACCTTAACAGTTGGACGCTCTCAGGGGCTCAACCTTAACAGTTGGACGCTCTCAGGGGCTCAACCTTAACAGCTGGACGCTCTCAGGGGCTCAACCTTAACAGCTGGACGCTCTCAGGGCGAACTGTGGTGAACGGACAAATAACCTATGAACAGCAGGCAGAGAGGCAGTCAGGTGAACAGGAATTTGTGAATGCCTTCTGAATGTGCATTAGAAACTCTAGCGAAAGGCGAAGAATGTCATTCCTTTCCCTCTCTGTCTCTCATGACTTCTGTTCAGTTATCTTCCGTCAAATGTCACCTCCAGTGTGG
>CM065720.1:1330758-1335758 GCA_033310375.1 Conus canariensis
ATGAAAGGAAGCGTGGAACACAGCCCTGTGGAGTCCCTGGCCTGGTTGACACCAACATCTACTATGAAAGGAAGCGTGGAACACAGCCCTGTGGAGTCGAATCAGACCACACAGTGTACTAGCATTATCTTCACTTTTCGTCATCATTGATTACAAAAACAAGAAAGAAAAAAAAAAAAAAAACAAAGGGAAAAAACACTTATCATTCTGTGGGCATCAGCTCTAAAGCATGTATTCAGGCTAGGATAAAAAAAATCAAACAAACAATGCTCTCAAGCGAACACGAATGCGCTCCCAGCATGGTATCTACAAAGAAGCCTCCGGCACCGCAGGAAACAAGATATTCCCGGGAGGCTCTCCACAAAAGTCTGGATTTCTACGGCTCTCTGTGTGTTTAACATAACTTCATCTATTCTGGCTGTTCTTCCACGACTGAAAATTTGTTAGCGAGCACTAGATGAAGGTCGCGAAAACTGGCGATGGGGAGGCAGACAAAGTGAATTTGAGGAGCAAACCATGTGAATTCACAATGTTGCCCCAACAACGCGGTGAACGGTGGTCGTGTTTCTGTCTGTCTCTGTCTCTGTCTCTGTCTCTGTCTCTCTGTCTCTGTCTCTCTCTCTCTCTCTCTCTCTCTCTCTCTCTCTCTCTCCCACTCACACACACACACACACACATACATAAACACCCCACACACACACACACACACACACACACACACACCACACCACACACACACACACGCACGCACGCACGTACGCACGCACGCACGCACACACACGCACACACACACTTTTGGTTTGTTTTTATAAGGCAAGTTGGATGTCTGTGTGAGCTAAAGGGAGACAAATTGAAATTCGTGGAGCGAGTGAATACATTGAAATCAGTGTGATTTGGGTTGGGGTGGGGTTTTTTTGTTTTTTGTTGTTGTTTTTTCAAAGTATTGTCGAATGATATATTGGACAAACAAACGAAGAGAGATGAAATATTAAAACCTCCTCGCCACAAAAGAAGTGAGGCGCTGATAGAAAGATTTTTTTGTTTTTTTTTTACGGCGGGAGAAATTTGAAATTGAGTTCTGGATTGTTTTATTGAAAAGGAGCCAGATGCGTGGTTGCGTGCAGGGCGCATAATTGTCTCTGTGTGCATGTGAGTATATACGTGGAGACCGTCGGGTGACGCACATGATGAATTTTCATTTATGTGCACTCACGGCTCTCGCTCAATCCAACTTCAACGTGTGACTCATCAAAAAAAAAAAAAAAAAAAAGGAAAAGTTTCTTAGCCCCTCTCCAAGCTCGCCTGACGATATAATTACTTCAATTGTCATTTTACACTCAACTTCAGATGATGAAACAACTCTTTGTCAGCCAGACGTAAAAACCCAACAACCCTGAGCAAAACTCCAATGGAGACAACGACGGGCGTGTCACATCATTGTCCATGTAGCCCAGAACAATGTAAGAATTGTTTTCCAAGAGCGTCTGACGTTGGGAAACGCCAGTATCAACAACATGGCTGGCGTTTATGCCAGGTTACTGGACGTCAGCAACATAAGCTGCTGCACAGAGTTAGATGCAGGTTTATCCCCACAGAAAACGGCCGTGATGGGCAAAACTGCTTTGATAGACCCCGTTGTGAGAGATCTGTCGTGGCCTTTTTTGGCCGCTATTTCGCTCGTGCTCGGTAGCTGTTGGTTCCTTAACATTCTGAAGGTATTTGGGGAATGAACGTTGTTCTGTTGTTTCCTTAATATTCTGAACGTATTTTGGGAATGAACGTTGTTCTGTTGGTTCCTTAACATTCTGAACGTATTTTGGGGATGAACGTTGTTCTGATGCATGCCGAATCAGACGCACGATCGTGCATGGAAGGACCTGTGTGAGCGTCATTGTGTAGTTGACACTCCAGGCCCAACGATAAATTCCATGTATTCAAGGTAACCAGGAGGAGCTAACTATGTGTGTGTGTCAGTCTGTTATGAAGGCATAATGAGGACGTGCCGACTTGCCGATTTACCTATGAATTGTTCACAGGCTATTTTTATTCCTGAAATTCAGCTCGTTTTGTCGTTTGCTTCATCGGTATATACCACTTGTGCCCAGCCTGTATACATGCGCTCTTGTGTTTGTGTTGTCTATATCCTAGTGTAGATGCTTGTGTTAATTTTGAATGCCTTTGCTTTACTATTTCTGTGAAACAGGCTGATTTCGAGAAAATATTGGTCGTCTTAATCAGTGCTCGATTATCGGCGCAATCAGTTATGCTGAGAGACAGCTAAATTCGTGAAACTTGAGAAGGCGGGTGACTTTTTAAATCAGAGCAAGACTTTTCATGATGTTTTATTACGTGTCATCTTTCCATTGTTGCGTTTTGATCTGTTTCCATTGAAGAAGCCATCAGGTATGACGTTTGGTTTAAACATTTTTATTCATCATCAATTGTATACGAATTATTCAACCGAAGCAGCAACTAGCATTTGTTTATGGTGTGGTCCTTTAAGAAAAAATTAGAACAAACACATCAGCGAAATCGGAGTTGACAACATTGATAAGAACAAGACAAAAAATGCAGGGTGTTGTTATGGAAAAAATGTAGAAAATGATAAAATCAAATGCAGGGTGTTGTTATGGAAAAAATGCAGAAAATGATAAAATTAAATAAAAAAAAAGAAAAAGATGGAAAGGAAAAGAAGAACCTAACAAAAGCTACCAGACAACCTGTACAAGTTTTTTTTCCATCCTTTACTGCACTCAGATGCACATTGATTTGCAGAGAGACAGACAGACAGACAGACAGACAGAGACAGAGGCAGAGACAGAGAGACAGAGACAGAGAGACAGAGATTCAGATTCAAATCTTTATCTGTTAGGCCAAAGCCCCTCAGAAGGGGATAGGCCTTACAATGATGAAGATAATATTCTGATATTAATGTGCCGGGGGAAAAAAAGGAAAACCACAAAGATCATATTGTTACAGCTTTCAAGCCTGCAATGCATTAATAATTATACTGCAAACCGTTTCACACATACTTTGTTAATTGCAAGTACTAGTACATAGATTCAAAATTCAATACTGCAAACCGTTTCACACATACTTTGTTAATTGCAAGTACTAGTACATAGATTCGAAATTCAATACTGCAAACCGTTTCACACATACTTTGTTAATTGCAAGTACTAGTACATAGATTCGAAATTCAATACTGCAAACCGTTTCACACATACTTTGTTAATTGCAAGTACTAGTACATAGATTCGAAATTCAATACTGCAAACCGTTTCACACATACTTTGTTAATTGCAAGTACTAGTACATAGATTCGAAATTCAATACTGCAAACCGTTTCACACATACTTTGTTAATTGCAAGTACTAGTACATAGATTCGAAATTCAATCCTGCAAACCGTTTCACACATACTTTGTTAATTGCAAGTACTAGTACATAGATTCGAAATTCAGTACTGCAAACCGTTTCACACATACTTTGTTAATTGCAAGTACTAGTACATAGATTCAAAATTCAAGCATTCACTGATGGAAAAAAAGAACCTCGGCTGTAACAAACTTCCAAATCTTAAATGCTTTGTGCAAGTACAGTGCAAATTGCTTCACTAGTTTTTCGTTTCTTGAGTCATTAGCATAATCCGCTTGACTAATCATGGTCGTCTAAAGAATTTCTCCGGAATAAACTCTTGCCTAACATTACAAAGTTCCTGGGAAGAGAATACAAAATGAACTTCATCATCAAAAGCTTCATGACATGTTGGTATTGGGCAAAGGAGATTCTTGAGTTCTCTATAACGATTAAAATGACTACATGATTCCTTGATACCAAATCTAAATGTTGTTAGTATGTATCTTAAATGTATGTTGAAGTTCATAGAAAAATACACTGGCACTTTACAGTCTATTCATCTGTGACGAAATTTTCGGATAAAACCACCTATGTCCTCAACTCTCCCATACAAGGCCAAATCCATATGATTTTATACAATTTTAATCTTATCGACGAAGCCCAATTTGTCTTACCTCTGGCATCAAACTCAACTAACATATTGTAAGCTCTGTGGGGTAATCTGTGTGACAGCATTCTTGTTAACTTTGACCAGTGACGAATAAATAGGACTACAGATGCTAAATACATACGATACCTATCTGTCTCCCGATAGACTAAATCATAAAGCGTATGAGTAGATACTCCCAAAATCTTCTTCAGTGCATATAAATGAATCTTCTGCACCTCAAAAGCAGCACTGCTAATACCTCACAAATCAACACCATATTGTGCAATAAAGCAGCACTGCTAATACCTCACAATTCAACACCATATTGTGCAATAAAGCAGCACTGCTAATACCTCACAATTCAACACCATATTGTGTAATAAAGCAGCACTGCTGATACCTCACAATTCAACACCATATTGTGCAATAAAGCAGCACTGCTGATACCTCACAATTCAACACCATACCGTGCAATTGGTTGGGTCTGAGAATCAAACAATTTCAAAAACAGTGTTAAAGAAGTGTTTTTCAATTTCTTCATGATGGATAATTAGTCGTATTTAGCTCTGCTCACAAGATCTTTACAGGCAAAGGGAAAGCTCAAGCGTGTTGGAAAGAATATACCCAAATATTTGTATGCATTTACTATTGGCATAAAATATCCATTATCTCTCCAGCTTTTCAGAGAAGAGAGAGAGAGAGAGAGAGAGAGAGAGAGAGAGAGAGAGAGAGAGAGAGAGAGGAGGTCCAATGTCCGAAAAGACCTTAGAATCCATGACGGTGTGACTTTGTGTTTAGTGTTATTGTAGGCCCTATGCTCCATACCCCTATAAGAGCCCAAAGGAATAAACATCGTGAATGTTGATGAATCGTGTTCCAGCGTGTTTGTGATGTATGTGAGTGCTGTTATTCGTGTCTCACTCAACGATATCCGCGGTGTCAGTTTGAAGGTGGATTTTCAGAAAACCGCATTGTCAACGACCACTCACAAA
>CM065720.1:1340758-1350758 GCA_033310375.1 Conus canariensis
CTTTTCCAAAAGGATCTTCACATTGGCAAAAAAGCAAAGACCCTCACTTTTCCAAAAGGATCTTCACAGTGGCAAAAAAGCAAAGACCCTCACTTTTCCAAAAGGATCTTCACAGTGGCAAAAAAGCAAAGACCCTCACTTTTCCAAAAGGATCTTCACATTGGCAAAAAAGCGAAGCCCTCACTTTTCCAAAAGGATCTTCACAGTGACAAAAAAGCAAAGACCCTCACTTTTCCAAAAGGATCTTCACAGTGGCAAAAAAGCAAAGACCCTCACTTTTCCAAAAGGATCTTCACAGTGGCAAAAAAGCGAAGCCCTCACTTTTCCAAAAGGATTTTCACATTGGCAAAAAAGTGAAGACCCTCACTTTTCCAAAAGGATCTTCACATTGGCAAAAAAAGTGAAGACCCTCACTTTTCCAAAAGGATCTTCACATTGGCAAAAAAGTGAAGACCCTCACTTTTCCAAAAAGATCTGAAAGGGATGGACAGCAGTCAGAACAATGAAGGGATGGAAGTTAGGAAGCCGGGACAATGAGGGGGGCGGAGGGGGGAGGAAGCTTCAACATGAAGGAGTGGGATGAATGGAAGCCAGGACAGTGAAGGGGATATAATGGATGGAAGCCAGGACAGTGAAGGGGATATAATGGAAGGAAGCCAGGACAGTGAAGTGGATATAATGGAAGCCAGGACAGTGAAGGGGATATAATGGAAGGAAGCCAGGACAGTGAAGGGGATATAATGGAAGGAAGCCAGGACAGTGAAGGGGATATAATGGAAGCCAGGACAGTGAAGGGGATATAATGGAAGGAAGCCAGGACAGTGAAGGGGTGGAATGGAAGGAAGCCAGGACAGTGAAGGCGATATAATGGAAGGAAGCCAGGACAGTGAAGGGGATATAATGGAAGGAAGCCAGGATAGTGAAGGCGATATAATGGAAGGAAGCCAGGACAGTGAAGGGGATATAATGGAAGGAAGCCAGGACAGTGAAGGGGATATAATGGAAGGAAGCCAGGATAGTGAAGGCGATATAATGGAAGGAAGCCAGGACAGTGAAGGGGATATATTGGAAGGAAGCCAGGACAGTGAAGGGGATATATTGGAAGGAAGCCAGGACAGTGAAGGGGATATAATGGAAGGAATCCAGGACAGTGAAGGGGATATAATGGAAGGAAGCCAGGACAGTGAGGGGGTGGAATGGAAGGAAGCCAGGACAGTGAAGGGGATATAATAGAAGGAATCCAGGACAGTGAAGGGGATATATTGGAAGGAAGCCAGGACAGTGAAGGGGATATATTGGAAGGAAGCCAGGACAGTGAAGGGGATATAATGGAAGAAATCCAGGACAGTGAAGGGGATATAATGGGAGGAAGCCAGGACAGTGAAGGGGTGGAATGGAAGGAAGCCAGGACAGTGAAGGGGATATAATAGAAGGAATCCAGGACAGTGAAGGGGATATAATGGGAGGAAGCCAGGACAGTGAAGGGGTGGAATGGAAGGAAGCCAGAACAGTGAAGGGGATATAATGGGAGGAAGCCAGGACAGTGAAGGGGTGGAATGGAAGGAAGCCAGGACAAAGAAGGGGTGGAATGGAAGGAAGCCAGGACAGTGAAGGGGTGGAATGGAAGGAAGCCAGGACAGTGAAGGGGATATAATGGAAGGAATCCAGGACAGTGAAGGGGATATAATGGGAGGAAGCCAGGACAGTGAAGGGGTGGAATGGAAGGAAGCCAGAACAGTGAAGGGGTGGAATGGAAGGAAGCCAGGACAGTGAAGGGGTGGAATGGAAGGAAGCCAGGACAGTGAAGGGGTGGAATGGAAGGAAGCCAGGACAGTGAAGGGGTGGAATGGAAGGAAGCCAGGACAGTGAAGGGGTGGAATGGAAGGAAGCCAGAACAGTGAAGGGGTGGAATGGACGGAAGCCAGGACAGTGAAGGGGTGGAATGGAAGGAAGCCAGGACAGTGAAGGGGTGGAATGGAAGGAAGCCAGGACAGTGAAGGGGTGGAATGTAGGGAAGCCAGGACAGTGAAGGGGGTATAATGGAAGGAAGCCAGGACAGTGAAGGAGATATAATGGAAGGAAGCCAGGACAGTGAAGGGGTGGAATGGAAGGAAGCCAGGACAGTGAAGGAGATATAATGGAAGGAAGCCAGGACAGTGAAGGGGTGGAATGGAAGGAAGCCAGGACAGTGAAGGAGATATAATGGAAGGAAGCCAGGACAGTGAAGGGGTGGAATGGAAGGAAGCCAGGACAGTGAAGGGGTGGAATGGAAGGAAGCCAGGACAGTGAAGGGGTATAAAGGAAGGAAGCCAGGACAATGAAGGGGTGGAATGGAAGGAAGCCAGGACAGTGAAGGGGTGGAATGGAAGGAAGCCAGGACAGTGGAGGAGGTGGAACTGAGGAAGCCAGGTCAGTGAAAGGCGTACAGTGGCAGGAAGCCCAGGCAGTGGAAAAACAAAAGGGAAGTAAGCCTAAGCTCAGAGCAGAGGCAGAAAAAAAGGGACATCACTACTTTTCGTATCTCCGGAAGACCATGAAAACAGGTGTAAAGTAGTTATGCTTTGCACCAGCCATGAGCGGATTGCTTTGCTCGTCACATATTTCAATCTATGACAGTGAAATAGACCGAAATCGGAAATCAACTTTTCTGATTTAGCTTCTTGCTGTTTGAAATTCTTTATTTTTCGATACAAACCAGATAATTGTTTTCTTTAAGGGCTAGAGGTAAAAAAAAATCTGCGCTGATTATGCTCCGCCGTTATCGTTTTTGTGCGTTCACCATAAATGGTAACGTCCTAGGGATGGTGGTCACACAACGCCTCACTCTCAGCAGGAATACCTTACAATCAAGCGCTGGACGATGGACATGAAGGTTTTGATTTGTTTTGTTTTGGGGGGCGGGTTTTTGATCCTTACCCTCTTATTTATTTGCACCATGGCCATAGCTGCCCGGAGATTTCAGGATGGTGCTGGCCGGAGACTATGAATGGAGTCAATTTGACGTACACGTGTTATCACTTTGTTTTGCCGTGGAACTGGCGCGACCGAGTCTACGTGAGCATTGGAGGTTTCTTCACTCTGTCCCATCTTGATTTCAGACTGTGTAAACATGTGCATCGATTAGGATACAGGTTAGCACTCGCTTGGGGGTAAATGTATTTTACCACTTTTTAAGTTACATGTGCGTAAACAAATTGAGTCAACGTAATCATCCTATTTTTGGTGTCCGTGTGTGTGTGTGTGTGTGTGTGTGTGTGTGTGTGTGTGTGTGTGTGTGTGTGTGTGTGTGTGTGTGTGTGTGTGAAACTTGAACATCGGTATTTTCTCTTCAATTACAAGTTTCTCTTCAATTACAAGCTAAACCAAACTTATTAGAAGGATGAATATTGATGAGATCATCCCGGCTTTCTCCCATAGAAAGATGTAACTGAAATGTGAATGTCATAAGTCATAGATTCAACATCTTCAGCAATATTTTCAATATCACAAAATATTGATTTTCGATTAAATTGTGATTAGTTGCAATTATCGTTTTATATACTGGTGAAATTTTTTAGATGATATCAAATGCAAATACAACAACTCATAATAAGTTAGTCATGAAGATCAGTCCACTTAATTCTACCGACCCCAAGTGCAGATATGAACAAGTATCCGAATTAATGCAGAGGGAAGGTTAACCTTCTCTATGACTATATGAGATGATCATTTATGGTGGATCATATGAGATGATCATTTATGGTGGATCATATGAGATGATCATTTATGGTGGATCATAATCAGAGTGAAGCATATGAGATGATCATTTATGGTGGATCATATGAGATGATCATTTATGGTGGATCATATGAGATTATCATTTATGGTGGATCATATGAGATGATCATTTATGGTGGATCATAGTCAGAGTGAAGCCACAGTATAGCAGCAAATTAAACTATATGAGATGATCATTTATGGTGGATCATAGTCAGAGTGAAGCCACAGTATAGCAGCAAATTAAACTATATGAGATGATCATTTATGGTGGATCATAGTCAGAGTGAAGCCACAGTATAGCAGCAAATTAAACTATATGAGATGATCATTTATGGTGGATCATAGTCAGAGTGAAGCCACAGTATAGCAGCAAATTAAACTATATGAGATGATCATTTATGGTGGATCATAGTCAGAGTGAAGCCACAGTATAGCAGCAAATTAAACTATATGAGATGATCATTTATGGTGGATCATAGTCAGAGTGAAGCCAAAGTATAGCAGCAAATTAAACTATATGAGATGATCATTTATGGTGGATCATAGTCAGAGTGAGGCCACAGTATAGCAGCAAATTATACTATATGAGATGATCATTTATGGTGGATCATAGTCAGAGTGAAGCCACAGTATAGCAGCAAATTAAACAGACCTTGAATCACGGTGACAGCTCTCAACGAATCACGGTGACAGCTCTCAACGAATCACGGTGACAGCTCTCAACGAATCACGGTGACAGCTCTCAACAAAACCGAACGAATGCAACGTAAATTCACAGTTGTTGGCAACGTGACAGATAGCAGATAATGTCGGGAACATCGGAAGCTGGTGCATCAAATGAAACAGGATGTGATGTTCATCAGCATAAGACGTCACATGAAGTGTGAACATTTGCTGATGATGCACCTTTGTCACATGAAGTGTGAACATTTGCTGATGATGCACCTTTGGGAAAACATGACGACGGGGAACTGACAAGAAAGCACTGGCAACACACATGCCCTTTGCACTCTAGAGGAGGAGTCTGCAGGAACGTGAATTGCAGACTTGGCGAGGTTGTTCTGGAATCGGTCTCGTTCTCTGCAAATGACCGTTGTGTAACAGCCAGAGAAAGCAAACCCGGTCAAGGATAGTGCATCGAACTCTACTCCCTACTCTACCAGTGGTTGTTTACTGGCTATCAGCAAGGGGAAAGAGAGAGAGAGAGAGAGAGAGAGAGAGAGAGAGAGGGGAGGGGGGGAGAGGGGGGGGCAGGAGGGCGAAGAAGACGGGCGAGTGGGAGGGTGATGTGACAGGAGGCGGGAGGTGAAGGGAGGAAAAGGGATGGGGAAAGAGACTGCGTAGGTGGTTGAAGGGCACAGGAGAACTAACTGGTTATCAAAATATTCTCCGAGGTGAGATCTTGCAAAGGCCACAGGTCGTTTGCTTTAGCAGCGCCGCGCTGATTGGGTGTTGTTAGCCTGGTGCGAGGTAGATTATTGGGGAATGCCGAGGTAACAAGACAGTAGACGCAGACAGGTCAGTGAGATCGTCTGCTTTTTATTTCGTTCTCTTAAAAAATCCCGTCCTTTCTTTCTTTCTTTCTTTTCTCTCTTTTGTTTTTGTTGTTTGTTGTTATTGTTGTTATTGTAGCTGTTGTTGTCGTTGCTGTTAATTGTGTTGTTTGTTTTTCGGCTTCATCATAAAACTGTGACGTGTGTAATCAGCAACTTGATATTGATTTGGATGTCTTTCAGAAGGAGCAGCTGTTGGAGTTTTATCTGCATGCCTCGGTCCTTCGCCATCTGTCCCAACCCGGCCCTTGCTGTCCGCCATCTTTTGGCGTAAGTTCGTCACATTCACAGTAAGCATACTGATTCTTTTTTATGCATAAGCTGTAAAATAATGTTACTGTGTGATTTTGTTTTCTTTTTTACAATATTTGTTGATCTGTTACCTTTGAAGGAACCAGTTGGAAGAATACGCACGGCAGTACTCGCAAGTCCAAAATGATGGTAGGAAACAGAGAGAGAGATGATGATGATGATGATGATGATGATCTTTATTTCCAAGGGTAACAGATAAGCAAACACATGCTTTTTTTCATCCGGCCCTTGCCCCGTTAAGGGACTAAGTATGACTAGTGACTAAGACTTACAAAACTTTTAACAAACACACATATCTTCACAACATTAAAAAGTTCATCCATTAACAGTTAAGGCGTAGATAACTTTAAAAAGGAAAAAAGAAACGATTGAAACAACAAACAAGAATAAAGAAATTGATGACAAAGAAGAAAAGAATCAGCACACACATATATGGAATAAGCGATCCTCCTATCGAAGGGGAAAGAGAGAGAGAGAGAGAGAGAGAGAGAGAGAGAGAGAGAGAGGAGAGAGAGAGAGAGAGAGAGAGAGTTACATTCCTTTTGTAAAAAATTAACCAACAAACTGCTAAGGATGATAATTAGACAATTACAATGCATCAATAGTATCAACATTTGTACTTTCTTTTACATTTACATGATGTGGTTATAAGGCAAAACGAGAACGAACAATCAGTTATCAGTAAGCAGCAATAAATTCATAGCATAAATAATCACAACACTTATTTTTCATGATGTGTGCGTGTGCGTGTGCGTGTGCAAGTGCGCGTGCGCACGCGCGCGCGCGCGCGCGTGTGTGTGTGTGTGTGTGAGAGAGAGAGAGAGAGAGAGAGAGAGAGAGAGAGAGATGCCATTATTATTTACCTTCCCCTTCCATCTTTTTGTTTTCTTCTTGACCATTCATACACTACCCAAAACTATGATTATTAATTAAGCGACAATCCATCGAAACGCAGTCGTAATTAACGAAGAGAGAGAGAGAGAGAGAGAGAGAGAGAGAGAGAGAGAGAGAGAGAGAGAGATTATAATTCATTTTTCTATCCAAAATATCACATGCTAAACATTACTATCAATTTGAATAAAGAGCAATACATCAATATGATCAACAGTAATCCGGACACACATTTATCACCTTGCAGTTGCAGTGCTCGAAGAAATCAAAGTATTAAGACATCAATTAGTGACAATGCACCAATAAAACCAGCGACCACAACAGTCATCATCATGATATTATTTCAATCATTAATAAAACCGATAGTAACCATATCTCTCATTTATCATTATCTGGTTTTGAAAACATCAGTGGAAAGGAAACGGCGTATCAGTTTAATATGCAGCAAAACAGAGGGTGTGCCCTGGTATATGTATTTTGTCCCTAATAGCAATGGTCTGCTGTGAAATGTGTAATTAGTTTTTCCCTGAAGGATTCTGTAATTTGAGTACATCGGAAATGTAGTGGAAGTGAATTCCAAACTACGCTACCTGAGTAAGATAAGCTTGATTTAAATAGATCTATTCTAGGTGTGGGAACCTGGAATTTGGTTGAATCCCTAGGGTTTATGCTAAATTTGGACTGAAGAGTTTGTGGTGCTAAACCCGATGCAATTTTTTGCATTAGCAGACATCTGTTGACAGCAAACATTTCTTGTAACGGAAGAGCCCCCGCTTTAGTAGTAGTAGTAGAGAGAGAGAGAGAGAGAGAGAGAGAGAGAGAGAGAGAGAGAGAGAGAGCAAAAAATTATCAAGAAGACCCAGATGCAGCCGCAACTGCAGGTGCCATTGTGGATGTCACTGCAACTATGTCGCAATGGTGCACGCGCCTTCCCTCCAGTCACCAAAAAGTTGGACTGGAAAATTGCAAAACAGAGCACTCTCTCTCTCTCTCTCTCTCTCTCTCTCTCTCTCTCTCTCTCTCTCTCCACAAAAATTCCCTAGTCCAAGTTTTAAATGCGGACGAAACTACGCGCGCAATTGCAGGCGCAGTTACGGTCAAAATACACGCGAACATTTTGACCAGTCAACGAAGAGATGCGCGTGCAGATGCGCCCACAATTGTACGCGGACTTGCGGCACAATTTGGGCCTTTTAACATTCCATACCAATTTGACAGAGCGTCCTGTAAAGCGTTTAGTCCTAGAATGGCTCAGAACGAAAACGGCCGTGCGCTCAAAGCCGGAATATTAAATCGCAGCATCTTATTACTGCGTTAGCAACCAAAATTGACCAAACAGAGCCAGAGACAGCAAACTGAGCGAAGCATGCAAGAGATTGACATGGTACAGGACATTACACCAACCAGTACTAAGACGTAAATGCCTATGGCATAAAGAAAATGTCCAGTATATCTATGTCTGTCAGTCTTATTGTGTTACGTGGGATTTACTGGAAATTTCCTCTGGTCTCTAGGCAAGGAGAGAATGATGTCTGAATTGGAGTGGGGAAAGATAGTCACAAGACGGTGCTTATTTTTACTGGCCACATCATACCTGTTATCTACAGTACAAATTCTGCTTTCTATCCCCCCCCCCCTCTCTCTCTCTCTCTCTCTCTCTCTCATTGCATTGCCAGCTCGTAGTTACTAGTGCGGCTACGTGACTTGTGTTTTAGTGTGTGTGTGTGTGTGTGTGTGTGTGTGTGTGTGTGTGTGTGTGTGTGTGTGTGTGTGTGTGTTCCCACTTGTTTTCATTTTGAGTTGTTGGTTCTTTGCTTTTTTTGTCTTAAGTTTCAGTTACCTTTTTCTCTCCTCATATTCTGCCCCCTTAACTTTAATTCTGCTTTAGAAGTGCGTCCTTTGTGAGGGAGTGTACATTTTCATTTCAGAAAGGTGTATCCGTAAGTATATCATTTGGCCGCGGATCCTAAGGGCATATACTGTGAAGATTTTGTTTGTTTGTTTGTTTGTTTTTGTTTGTTGTTGTTGTTGTTGTTGTTGTTTGTTTGTTTTTGCGGCTTCTCATACGCTTCTGGTTTACTAAAGTTGTTACGGTGTGTAAACCAGCCCTGTTTTCTCTCCCTTTTATGTAATTTATATTGTGTTCCTTGAGTATACAAA
Organism: Conus canariensis; assembly: GCA_033310375.1. Lineage (NCBI taxonomy): Eukaryota > Metazoa > Mollusca > Gastropoda > Neogastropoda > Conidae > Conus > Conus canariensis. The sequence continues at coordinate 1,349,434 of CM065720.1, forward strand.
TCTTAACGTCAATTAACGTGCAAAATCGTCATCTCCTTTTATCATCACATCAGTACACAACTAGAAATGAGCAAGAACCAATCTGCATGGCCATGCAAAGAAGGACTCCGAATCTGTCACCTTAATATCCAACATGCAGTTAACAAGACATCGGATATTTCAACACTGATTTGGAATCATGGTAAACCTTTTCATAACTTAGGACTCTCAGAATCCAGATTAGCTGCACACATTAGCGACAATGATGTAACTATTCCAGGATACAACACAATCCGGAAAGATCCTTCACTTGCGAAAGAGACGGGTCTTCTTATCTATATCAGCGAAACCCTTAGCTTCAAACGACTTCCACACCTAGAAAGCAACGGTGTGGAATGTGTTTGGATAGAAGTTAAGCTGAAAAGAAACCCTTCTATTTTGGTTGGATTCTGCTACAGGAACCCATCCGAAAGAGTAAACTGGGTCGACAAATTAATTACGATGATGGATGCAGTCTCGCTTGAATCCAAGGAAATCATTTTACTTGGAGACTTTAACATAGACCTTCTGAAAGTACAAAACCAATCGACGCAAGCATTCAGTCTATTCAATCTGCATCAGCTCATTGAATCTCCAACGAGAGTCACACCAAACTCCAAGACACTTATCGACCATATTTATGTTTCAGATAAAACTAACATAACAGAAATCTGCGTCCCTGTTCTAAACTGTAGTGATCATTATCCAGTTTGTGTCACATGGTCCAAAAAAGGAGTAAAAATTCCCAAAACGGGACACAAAACAATGACCTACCGTTGCTTTACAAGCTTTAACAACCAAGACTTTCTGCATGACTTGCTTAACTCAAATCTCTCTTCAGTTTTCAACATAACTAATCCAGATCTTGCAGTAGAATTTTGGATCAAAACATTTACTGAAATTTATGATAAACACACCCCTCTAAAAACGATTAGAGTACGACATGATCCTAAACCGGCATGGTACACTAAAGAGTTACAGGAGGCACGTTACCTTAGAGATATGCTTAAACAACATGGCTATGAAGAGGAATCTAGAAAACTGAGAAATGCAATAAATTCACAGAAGCGCAGAGAAAAAACGAAATACTATCGAGAACTAATATCCTCAAACCAGAACCCAAAATTGGTATGGAGAGCTATTAACGAGCTTACAAACAATCAAACTTCTTCAAAATCAACTATAATTAAAGACATCTCTGTCGAACAGCTGAACACCCACTTTTGCACTATTGCCAATAAAATTGTCACGACAGATTCATCCAGATCAAACGACCTACAAAAACTGAAACAATATTGCCAAGATAA
>CM065720.1:1355758-1358258 GCA_033310375.1 Conus canariensis
CCACAATCCTTATCACCCCTTCCCCACAATCCTTATCCCCCTTCCCACCAATCCTTATCACCCCTTCCCCACAATCCTTATCACCCCTTCCCCCATCACCCTTCCTCACCCCTTCCCACAATCCTTATCACCTCCCAAACTTCCCCACATCACACCCCTTCCCACAATCCTTATCACCCCTTCCCCACAATCCTTTATCACCCCTTCCCCACATCCTATCACCCCTTCCCACAACCTTATCACCCTTCCCCACAATCCTTATCACCCCTTCCCCACAATCCTTATCACCCCTTCCCCAATCCTTATCACCCTTCCCCACAATCCTTATCACCCTCCCCATCCTACCCCTTCCCCACAACCTTATCACCCCTTCCCCACAATCCTTTCACCCTTCCCCCAATCACCCTTCCCCACAATCCTTATCACCCCTTCCCCACAATCCTTACACCCCTTCCTCACCATCCCCTCATCACCCTTCCCACAACCTTATCACCCCTTCCCCCAATCCTATACCCTTCCCCAACATCCTTATCACCCTTCCCCAATCCTTACACCCCTCCACAACCTTTCCACACCTCTTCCCCACAATCCTTATCACCCCTCCCCACAATCCTTATCACCCCTTCCCCCCCCATCAACCTTCCCCCATCCCCCTTCCCACAATCCTTATCACCCCTTCTCCCACAATCCTTATCACCCCTTCCCCCAATCCTACCCTTCCCCCCATCCCCCTTCCCCAATCTTATCACCCCTTCCCCACAATCCTTACACCCCTTCCCACAATCCTTATCACCCCTTCCCCATCCTTATCACCCTTCCCCACTCACATCCTCACCACCCCTCCCACAATCCTTATCACCCCTTCCCACAATCCTTATCACCCTTCCCCACAATCCTTATCACCCCCCCACAATCCTTATCACCCCTTCTTCCGCATCACCCCTTCCCCACAATCCTTATCACCCCTTCCCCACAATCCTTATCACCCCTTCCCCACAATCCTTATCACCCCTTCCCCACAATCCTTATCACCCCTTCCCACAATCCTATCACCCCTTCCCCGCAATCCTTATCACCCCTTCCCCACAATCCTTATCACCCCTTCCCCACAATCCTTATCACCCCTTCCCCACAATCCTTATCACCCCTTCCCCACTATCACCCCTTCCCCACAATCCTTATCACCCCTTCCCCACAATCCTTATCACCCCTTCCCACAATCCTTATCACCCCTTCCCCACAATCCTTATCACCCCTTCCCCACAATCATTATCACCTCTTCCCCACAATCCTTATCACCCCTTCCCTACAATCCTTATCACCCTTCCCACAATCCTTATCACCCCTTCCCCACTATCACCCCTTCCCCACAATCCTTATCACCCCTTCCCTACAATTTCCTCCATTATCACCCTTCCCCACATCACCCCTTCCCACAATCCTTATCACCCCTTCCCACAATCCTTATCACCCCTTTCCCCCTTCACAATCCTTATCACCCCTTCCCCATCAACTATCACCCTTCCCCACAATCCTTATCACCCCTTCCCCGCAATCCTTATCACCCCTTCCCCACAATCCTTATCACCCCCTTCCCCACAATCCTTATCACCCCTTCCCCACAATCATCACCCCTTCCCCACAATCCTTATCACCCCTTCCCCACAATCCTTATCACCCTTCCCTATAATCCTTATCACCCCTTCCCCACAATCCTTATCACCCCTTCCCCACAATCCTTATCACCCCTTCCCCACAATCCTTATCACCCCTTCCCTACAATCCTTATCACCCCTTCCCACAATCCTTATCACCCCTTCCGCTACAATCCTTATCACCCCCCTTCCCCCACAATCCTTATCACCCCTTCCCACAATCCTTATCACCCCTTCCCCACAATCCTTATCACCCCTTCCACAATCCTTATCACCCCTTCCCCACAATCCTTATCACCCCTTCCCCGCATCACCCCTTCCCACATCCTAATCCTTCGCATCACCCCTTCCCCACAATCCTTATCACCCCTTCCCCACAATCCTTATCACCCTTCCCCACAATCCTTATCACCCTTCCCCACAATCCTTATCACCCCTTCCCCACAATCCTTATCACCTACCATCTGAAACAGGGAGGAATCAATAAGATCCCACCTTTCCCTCCTCATCCTCTCCAGGAGGGGGATGTTTCAGAGGAAGAGTCCTGCCCCAGCCTCGTCCATTATTCATGGGGTGACAAATGTCACACAGCAGGGAGACTGGAGACCACCTGAAGTCTCTCCACACAGTCAACAACCGTCCGTGGGTCGGCACTTTCTGTTCCCGTTTTCCCCTTTTTTCTGGAGAAAAGAGAGAGAGAGAGAGAGAGAGAGAGAGAGAGAGAGAGAGAGAGAGAGAGAGTGCGGGTGCACCTCTCTCTCTCTCTCTCTCCTCTCTCTATTTCTGTGTGTGTGTGTGTGTGTGTGTGTGTGTGTGTGTGTGTGTGTGTGTGTGTGTGTGCATGA
>CM065720.1:1363258-1420758 GCA_033310375.1 Conus canariensis
AGAGCAAAGAGACAGAAGAGTCACACACACACACACACACACACACACACACACACACACACACACACACACACACACACACACACAGAGGCAGACAGACAGGCAGACAGACAGACAGACAGAGAGATAACACAAACGAAGTGTAAGCAGTCCAGTTTCGAATTGAGCTTGTTCTGACAGTACGCACAATTCACTTCATGTTGGGTACAAACCAGAATAAGAACTGTAGCATCTCAGGATCAGAGGTGTTCTGACAGTACGCACAATTCACTTCATGTTGGGTACAAACAAGAATAAGAACTGCAGCATCTCAGGATCAGAGGTGGAAAAAGCAAATCTGTTCTAATTAAGTTCGACCACATTTGTCCGCCCATGCACCCGAAATAGCAACGTGCTGTGGTGGATAAGAAGTGCTGTAGTATCTGTTTCTGTCGTTTCCCCCACCTTTGGGATGAATGCGCTGGTTTCCTGCTACATTCTGGCCCAATTCTCACGTGCACACAGCCAGTGATACCACATGCGTACACATGCACTTTCAGGTATGCGTGCACACATGCCAATTTACGTACCCTCCCTCTCTCCTCCCCACAATTCCTTCACTATAAACACACACAGACACACGGACACAGCCACAGCCTACGACACAACACACACACACACACACACACACACACACACACACACACACACACACACACACACACAGAGAGAGAGAGAGAGAGAGAGAGAGAGAGAGAGAGGCGCGCACGCACGCAAGCACGCATGTACGTACGGACACAGCTTGCAGCATGTGTGCATGCCACATCATCATCCCCCCCCCCCCCTTTCTTTCTCCGGCAACCCCCTCTAACATGGCATATGTATTCCTCTCGTCTCTCTCTCTCTCTCTCTCTCTCTCTCTCTCTCTCTCTCTCTCTCACACACACACACACACACACACACACACACACACACACACACACACACACACACACGCCCGCGTTCGATACCTTTTTCCGCTTCCCCCCTCCCCCCAACCACCCCCCACCCCCACCCCCGCCCGCTCCTCTCCCTTCCCCTCGCAGCGCATTGTCCCCGGCCTACTATAACTTCAGATCCTATGTTTGCGTGCGGCAGGCGATGAGGGTGAAGGGTTGTGGTCCTAACTGTCAAGATCTGGCTTTTGTCCTTTTTCTACGGCACGGCTGTTCGAGAGTTACTGGGCCAGGAAAGGGGGAGGGGAGAGCACTCGGAGCAAGAAGCGGAGAGAAGATGCAGGCAGCAGGAGGAAGGGGGGGGGGGGGGGGGGGCGAGGGATGAACTAACGAGCTTTTCCAAACGGTAAAAGAAATCTGGTCGGAATCGATTTGTGTGAAAACCGTTAGGAGATGGGCTTGGAAAAGGAGAGCAATTTGTGGATTCTAACATGAGGTCGAGGCAAATGAGTTGAACCACAAGAATAAAATTGTATTTGAACTGCTTGCTATGACCTTTTTTTGAGGAGGTAAGGGTTGACTGTGGCTTGCTTTCTTTCATTATTAGTGTACACACACGCGCGCGCACGCGCACGCGCGCACACACACACACACACACACACACACACACACACACACACACACACACACACACACACACACACAATCTTCCACAAAACACACAATCTTCCACACACACAATCTTCCACAAAACTCCATGTAAGCCTACGATCTTGCGTGCAATAGGCCAAGCAGCTTTAAGCTTTCAATGGCTTCTGTCCTTTCTGTTACTCTGTTTTTCTACAGGGAGTTTCGTCAGCATCTAAACTGAAAACAGAGGGGGGGGGGGGGCACGGAAAGGAAATGGGGAAAGCATGTATGACAGGTGATGGTGATGACATAGACTGTTCTGTGGTGGTGGGTAGGTGTGAGGAGGCTGAAGGGAGGAGGGTGGAATTATGGTAACTGTGGCACCACGTGGTATGGTCAGGGAGAAGTGAGGGTAACTGTGGCACCACGTGGTATGGTCAGGTAGAATTGAGGGTAACTGTGGCACCACGTGGTATGGTCAGGTAGAATTGAGGGTAACTGTGGCACCACGTGGGATGGTCAGGTAGAATTGAGGGTAACTGTGGCACCACGTGGGACGGTCAGGTAGAATTGAGGGTAACTGTGGCACCACGTGGGACGGTCAGGTAGAATTGAGGGTAACTGTGGCACCACGTGGGATGGTCAGGTAGAATTGAGGGTAACTGTGGCACCACGTGGGATGGTCAGGTAGAATTGAGGGTAACTGTGGCACCACGTGGTATGGTCAGGTAGAATTGAGGGTAACTGTGGCACCACGTGGTATGGTCAGGTAGAATTGAGGGTAACTGTGGCACCACGTGGTATGGTCAGGGAGAATTGAGGGTAACTGTGGCACCACGTGGGATGGTCAGGTAGAATTGAGGGGAGGGAAGAGATGGAACAGATGGCAAGTCATCTATTTTTTTCAATATTTTTATTAATTTTCTTTTCCATTTAATTAAAAGCATCGTTTATTAGAAAACTAAATATTGGACATATTCCCCAAAACAAACTCACCCTTATGTACATGTATATTTACAAAGAAAATGTTTTAAAAAGCCGATCTTGTACATTGCATATTTCATACACAAGCACATCCTCTCACACACATACAGACACGCACACACAATCTTCAGACCTACGTACAGACAGGCACACAGACATCATATGAGGTGCGACTAACTTGACATCTTATGGTTTGCACCGTACTATTGTGGTCATCTTTTCGTTACATTAATTGTCATTCATTCATTTTCATACACGCACATCACATCACATCACTTCCCATCACACAAGCACGCACGCACGCACGCACGCGTACACACACACCACACACACACACACACACACACACACACACACACACACACACACTCACACACACTCACACACACACACACACACACACACACACACACACACACACACACACCACACACACACATTCACACACACGTATAGATATCGTTTGTTTTCCAGGACATGTAATTGAGTTCTAATGTAGAGACCAAGGGAACTGAGGAAAACAGACAGGCAGTAGATCGCACACACACACACGTTTATGTGTGTGTGTGTGTGTGTGTGTGTGTGTGTGTGTGTGTGTGTGTGTGTGTGTGTGTGTGTGTGTGTGTGTGTGTGAAGTCAAGTCAAAATTATCTTTATTGAGGGTTAAAGAATAAGCTTTCTAGCATTTTTTACATCCTGCCCTCATAAACAAGAAAGAAACTAATTCAACATATAACCACAAGCTCAAAAAAAAAAAAACATTTTTAAAAGCACACAATTTCTATCACGCAAATACATAACTCTCATATGAAATATGAAACAATAATGAAACTACTGCTGGAACTTCAAGTTCAAGCACACACAGAGAGAGAGAGAGAGAGAGAGAGAGAGAGAGAGAGAGAGAGAGAGAGAGAGAGAGAGAGAGAGAGATGGGGATAAGGGGATCGTATTGATGGAAATGACTTCAGTTGATGCGCAGAGTTTCTATCAGATGCATGTTTAGTGTTTTTTTAAATGTAGGTTTTGAGGGACATGATTTTATGGAGGAAGGCAAATTATTCCATGCGGTCCCTCCTGAGTACAGGAAACTTGATTTATAAAGATTACATCGAGGTCCGGGAAGAGACAGTTTATGTGTATGTCTGTAACTATTGAAGACAAAGCTTTCAAAGATGTGTGTGTGTGTGTGTGTGTGTGTGTGTGTGTGTGTGTGGTGTGTGTGTGTGTGTGTGTGTGTGTGTGTGTGTGTGAAACTTGAAAACTTGAAACTTGAAACTTGAAACTTTTTTTATTGTCACTAAACACCATCAAAGGATTTATGGACACAAGATGGCGATGATTAAACAACTCATCGTCCAAAGAAATAATGATTTGTTCATTTTACACAAAAAGTCATTATGTAAAGCAGTCATATACATATTTCGCAATTTCAACCTGAAGGTCATCATTAGACATCAAAGTACTTATTTTCAATGAGGTAGCGTCGTATATATCCATTTTGTTTATGATACGTTTTTTAAACGTATTCCTGATTTTATCGTAACGTTTACAAGAGTCTAAAAAATGTACCTCGTCTTCTATTATATTGCAAGTTGTACATTTCCTGTCTTCACGCTTAATATGGGAATATCTACCTCTTTCTATTGCGAGGTCATGTGCGCTAATTCTTAATTTACAAAGTTCTTTCCTGTAATGTTTATTTGTGCATTTGATGAGGTACGGTTCAAGCCTATATTTATTACTGATGTCATTATAAAATTTTAACCTTGGTGCTCTTTCCTTTTCTTTTTCCCAAAAGTGTATATATTCACTTTGTAACTTTCTCTCTATTGCATAACGCAATTTTTTAGGGTTAAGTGTACTTTGGTTATTCCATACATGTGTCATTCCAATATTACTTAAGATCTTCTTTACAGAAGATTTCCATGAAGATGATGGGTCAAGATCTTCGTACGCTTCTCTTAGATATGAGTCTTCCTTTGATTCCATTATATGGATCCAAAACATAACTACTTGACTCATTATTTCTTGACACAAGGGAAATCTTCCAAGTTCAGCTAGTACTGGCAATTTCATTGCTTTTCTGTGTACGCCTAATATATGTCTGCAAAATTTTACATGTACGTTCTCGATCGGATTATTGGATAATAAGTATTTGTGATAAATGTCGAACATTGTAGTCTGCTTTTCAACATGTCCTATCTTTTCTGTAAATGGAAACCAAACTTCTGCGCCATAAAGCATAACTGGTGAAATCAAAGCATCAAAGAGTTTTGCTATTGATGATACATTGACATGTTCTCCCTTTACTTTACGTAGTAAGGAGTGTACAGCTTTGTTACCTTGTTTTGCTAGATGATCTTGTGCTTTATGTAACTCTCCACTTTTATGAAGAATTATTCCTAAATATTTGAATTCATTTACTGTCTCAAGAGAATCGTTTCCACATGTAAATGCGGTTGAAAATTTTGAGTCAGTTTTAGTGAATATGACAACTTTTGTTTTATCTTTATTTAGTTTCATGCCCCATTCTGTACAATAATAATGAAGTCGGTTAAGTTTGGTTTGTAATCCTGATTTGTGTTTGACAACATAACTATGTCGTCAGCATATAATAAATGCGATATTCGTGTTTCTTTCAGCTTGTTTATAACAGGAGAATCATTGTTATCAATATAGTTTGAAATATCATTTATAAAGATATTAAACAGCGTCGGGCTAAGCGAACTGCCTTGAAGAAGTCCTTGTTTGACCGGGACTGATCTTGTAAATCCATTATTTGATTTTCCACAAACCATCGCGTTTGTGTACATATCTTTTATAACCCGATAACAATAGCCATTGATTCCTATATTGTATAGTTTCAGAAGTAAAGCGTCATGCCATATGCTGTCAAATGCTTTTCTAAAGTCTACAAAACAACAGTATAGTCTGCCATTCTTTTTTCTTATTTCATTATCAATGATCTTTTTTAAAATGAATATCTGGTCTGTTGTTCTGTAGGATTTTCGAAATCCTGCCTGTTCTTTTATAAATAAATCTCTGCTTTCTATGTAATGTAGAATTAAGTTGTGTGTGTGTGTGTGTGTGTGTGTGTGTGTGTGTGTGTGTGTGTGTGTGTGTGTGTGTGTGTGTGTGTGTGTGTGTGAACACAAAATCGTCTTTCATGTCACAAGGGTGCGGTTTTTTTTTCTTGTTTGTTTTGAGTTTTGGTTTAGTTTTGCCTCTGTGGTGTACGGTGATCATTGTTCCGTCTGGTCGTTTTGCAATTACTATGTATTCTCTCCTATATAAAAAGAAAAAGAAACTTAGTAAAAAAGAAAAATTCCACTAATTTGTTGCTGGGTTGGAAGTTGTAAACACAAATCATAGGAATTTTGTTCTGACGTGGCAACAGATGCTGTTAATTAAGAGAGAGAGAGAGAGAGAGAGAGGAGAGAGAGAGAGGAGAGAGAGAGAGAGAGAGAGCTTCATTGTCGGTTGGTGGAGAGATGCACAGATTCAGGGACTGGGTTTTCCACCAGTTGGCGATGGCAGAAGAAGTGGTAATTCCAGTCACGATGCATGGTGTGTCGATTTGAAACTGGTAATATTTTCGTGGAGGAAGAATACGAGAGGTAACGTGTTTTTACTGGTGCACCACCTGTAGAATTAAGTTGGAGAAAATTATTTTGAAAGAAAGATTTCCTTGACATTGGTGGATTGATTGATACCAAAACTAGGAGTGTTTTCTTTTTTGTTTTTGTTTCTGTTTTCCAGGATATTCGATTGAGTTCTGACATCAAGATCGAGGGGGCTGAGGAAAACAGACATAGACTAGACAGGATACTCGTTGAGACGATAGATCAGGAGTTTTTGAGTGAAGTTTCACACACACACACACACACACACACACACACACACACACACACACACACACACAACACTTTACACACACCACACACACACACACACACACACGCACGCACGCACGCACGCACGCACGCACGCACGCACGCACGCACACACACACACACACACACACACACACACAGATGAGAGACAGACAGACAGACAGACAGAGACGCAGAGAGAGAAACATAGACACAGAGACAGAGAGACAGAGACAGACAGACGCAGAGATAGACAAACACAGACAAGAGACAGACAGACGGACGGACAGACAGACCTACAGACAGACAGACAGAGGGGGGGGGGGAGGAAACCAGTACTTTGTTACAGAATACTTCAGTTGGGATGAAAGCGTTGGAAGTGACTTTTGACAACTTTGAGAAGAGGAGAGAATGGGATGGGGGTGGGGATGTAATGTTCTGACATCTGTGTAGGCTGTTTTGTATTCATCTTCCATAAGACCGGTCTTGCTATTGTAGAACAAAAAAAAAGTGAGAACGAATCAACACTTTCCTGTTTTTAGTTAAGTAAAGAAAAGGAACTCCCCCCCCCCCCCCCCAACCTCCCTTGGTATTTGAAGTGGTTGAGTAATACACATCTCTGGCACCCTCTTTGGAACTGATTCCTACATACTGACCACCACTGCTATAATGGATGAACTTAAATACTACAGATCTTTTCAAACTTTTTCATACTAGTTGAAATCATGAGAGTCACTAATCCCAGACAAACAAGAACAAGAATGCGGTACATCAAGACTTAGTAAGAATCTAAAAAAGAAAAAGGCCATCAAACTTTGTCTTTTGACTTCCTACAAATGAATCTGATGTAACCCAGTTGAGCTTTCGTTCTGAAATCATGATCGTTGGACACAGATTATTGAGTGAGGTGTTCAAGCTTGAGGGTGAGTTGTTCTTGTGCAGGTAAACAAAAATGGCAAAGAGTGTGCTGTGTGTGGGGTGGCTTTCTTTTGACTGTTCTTCTTTCCCTTGGGAACAGCAGGTCAGCAGCAGCGGGACAGCAGGCGAAGGACTGTGTACAGAAAACTGAACGCCTTGATTCACTGGACAAGTTGACACAAATCTGAAATAAATGTTAGCGAACCGCCAAGAAAAGCGTGGACAAACAAATCACAAGACAAAACACGACGCGTTTCGACCTCTTAGGTCTTCTTCAGGCAAGATACAAAACAATTAGGACAACTAAAATGAACGAGCAATCACTTATCTTCAATCACTTCAGCGCAAGATACGTTTTTCTTGGCGGTTCGCTAACATTTATTTAAGATTTGTTCACATTTTCCCCTGCAGTCGTCTCCCTTTGCAATTAGATGTAAGTTTCCACAGAAACAAGGAAATGAGCGAAGTGTTTGTCTGTGTCCTTCATTTAGTTTGTTTCCCGCTCTGTGTGTTGAGGACCGGGAGATAATAGAATTCATCCCGTGGTGGTCTGTGTCACAGATTGGTCCCGCACACAAACACCCCCCACCCCCTACCCCAGCACCCCGGTCATGTGCTAACCTCGTGTCCTCTTTCAGTAGGAGTGGCTGTATTTCAAAAGGATTTCTTGCAATTCTTGTTTTCCTCCTCTATACACTTAGTGGTGCCACAGGACTTCAAAGACGAATCATTGGCGACAAACGGCACGAACCAGTCCTAATCAAGCCGCCATTGTATTTTCATCAAGCCTCCTTCAAAGTACAGAGCAATTCCACTTGACAGCGCCTGGTAAACCAGTGCTTGGCAACTGGGGATTGTTCAATACATGGATCGGAGACGGAACGGGCAGAACAGCGAAGTTGATTGATTAGGTTTCTATTGGTCATGTTCAGATTGCTACACACCACACACTCACCCTCGCTACACACCCACCCTGGCTACACACCCACCCTGGCTACACACCCACCCTGGTGATTTCTCTTCCTCTCTCCTCAACTCCAGGCTCCTCCCCTTCCCCCCATGCCCGTGCTCTGTCTCCAGTTTCTTTGCTTTCAGCTGTGCCTATACTGACATCCCGTCCTTCCTCCTCTGTCTCTGTTTCCATATCTTCTGTCCCCCCTTCCACACTCCCCTTCTCTCTTTGCTTTCAGCTGTGCCTATACTGACATCCCGTCCTTTCTCCTCTGTCTCTGTTTCCATATCTTCTGTCCCCCCTTCCACACTCCCCTTCTCTCTTGCTTTCACTGTGCTACTGACATCCCCTTCCATCCTGTTCTTTCATATTTCTGTCCCCTTCCACACCCTCTCTTGCTTTAGCTGTGCCTATACTGACATCGTCTTTTCCTCTGTCTCTGTTTCCATCTTCGTCCCCCTTCACACATCCCTTCTCTCTTCTGCACACATCACACACAAACATACATACGTGTACACTAGCGTGAGCGTGCGCGCACACGCGCGCGCACACACACACACACACACACACACACACACACACACACACACATGCCGCACTCACGCGCGCGCGACACACACCACACACACACACACACACACTCACACACACAACACACACACACACACACACACACACACACACACACACCAAGAAGAAGGCGGAGAGAGAGAGAGAGAGAGAGAGAGAGAGAGAGAAGATGAAGAAGAAGAAGAAAAAAGAAGAAGGAAGAATGAGACAGACAGACAGACAGACAGGGGATTTCCCATCAAACTCCATGTACAGTTAAAAGCTTACAAAGGTTTTCATACTTTCTATTGCAATGTGAGTGAGTGTGTGTGTGTGTGTGTGTGTGTGTGTGTGTGTGTGTGTGTGTGTGTGTGTGTGTGTGTGTTCAGCTAAAAAATTTAAATATATATTTCGCATAAAAAGAAGAGCAATGACAAACATAATTGATGGTGAAACAGGACGTTACCCTTTATCAATTACAGTGAAACAGGACGTTACCCTTTATCAGTTACAGTAAACAGGACGTTACCCTTTATCAATTAGAGTAAAACAGGACGTTACCCTTTATCAATTACAGTAAAACAGGACGTTACCCTTTATCAGTTACAGTGAAACAGGACGTTACCCTTTATCAATTACAGTAAAACAGGACGTTACCCTTTATCAATTACAGTGAAACAGGACGTTACCCTTTATCAATTACAGTAAACAGGACGTTACCCTTTATCAATTACAGTGAAACAGGACGTTACCCTTTATCAATTACAGTAAAACAGGACGTTACCCTTTATCAATTACAGTGAAACAGGACGTTACCCTTTATCAATTACAGTAAAACAGGACGTTACCCTTTATCAATTACAGTAAAACAGGACGTTACCCTTTATCAATTACAGTAAAACAGGACGTTACCCTTTATCAATTACAGTGAAACAGGACGTTACCCTTTATCAATTACAGTCTTTGTCCGAATGATTCGATTTGGGGCTACTTTGGTTCAATCTCCTGTTGAAAAAAATGTCAGTTAGGTTCTATTCTTTCATATTACATTTGCACAACAGCGCAGTAACCGTGTCTCCCTGGTTAACGTGCATTAAAAACATACCTGTACAATCTGGTTTTGACTGTGTTTGGAGCAGTCAATCTTTTACAGACGTCTAAACATTATGTTGGAATGTCAAAAATAGTTTGCAATGCTCTTTTCGTCAAACGTGGCAACATGACATTGAAACTAGCAGTAAATATTTTTTTCTACAAATTTTATAAATCTGATTTTAAGGAGGAGAAATATATTTCTAGCTTACCAGATGTTTATATTTACCCTCTTATCAAATTTAGATGTTCTAATCATAAATTACCAATTGAAGTAGATCGTCGATTTGCTATTCCAAAAGAAGAAAGGTTATGTAATAAATGTGACATGTCTGCAATAGGCGATGAATTTCATTTTATCATGGAATGTTCATCATACGTTACTTTGCACAACACGTAATTTGCCAAAAAGATTTCTCTCCCCAAAATCTGTCTATATTTTTTGTCAATTGATGTCTTCTGCTAATCAAAAACAAATGCTTCTGTTGTCAAAGTGTATAAGATTATCTCAAGTGTTGTAAATTGTTGGTCTGTGTCAGCATTGGCTAGCAATTTATGTTTTATTTTGGCTTCTTTGTTTTCCTTTTCCTGCTATTGCTTTAAACACACCCTTCCTCCATACCTCAAAAGGGGCAAAAGGAAAAAATATTGTATTGTCGTGTGTGTGCGTGTGTGTGTTGTGTGTGTGTGTGTGTGTGTGTGTGTGTGTGTGTGTGTGTGTGTGTGTGTGTGTGTGTGTCGAAACTGAGGTTTAATTAAAACATAGTTGAGCTATGTGGAGTTAGGATCAAGGTGAAAAGGTTTCTTTTCACTACCAAAGCCCAGCAAGGTGGCTGGGAATGTATCAACGACAAAAAGCTTAAATAACTCAGTGATTCATGATCATCTCAAAGTAAAGGTGATTCACACACAATGTTATTACAAGGTGATGATTTCAAATCTGTAATTGTGAAACCTCTTTAAAAAAAAATCGTCGCCTTATTCAACTGGATTGAAAAATGTTTGACCAATCTTAAATTTACCTTTCTTGTAAAAAAAAAAACATTTGAGAGAGATTGTCCCTCCATCAATTATCACAACAACTTCTTATGACTAACCCTTTCCGTTTCCACCAGTTAGTCTACCGTGCTGGACATTGCCCAGAAACTGCTCTCATCTGAATCTGGAATGATATTCTACCATCTCTCCATGATGACAAACTATCCGTTCTTCTTCTCCTCAATCTGTCAGCAGCTTCAACACAATCGATCACACAATTCTCCTTTCACTGCTAAGCGCAAATTTGGGCATATCTGACATTGAGCTAAACTGGTTTAGACCAGCCATCACTGTTCATCTGACATTGAGCTAAACTGGTTTAGACCAGCCATCACTGTTCATCTGACATTGAGCTAAACTGGTTTAGACCAGCCATCACTATTCGTGGTAGATGTCAATAAATGGTCATAGAACGAGTCAAACATTTCTTTGATACTTTTTGAAGCGTTCTCATTATTCAAACATCCTGGATGAAGAAATAGAGAGAGATGATTTCTAGATACCGGGTCAGAATACAAATCAGCATTTTTTTTCCTTTGAAAGTGATTATGACGTGGCCTGAGTGACTTTAAAAATCCAGGTTGTAATACAACTAACTTTATTTGAGTGGGCTTTCAGATGGGGAGGGGGGGGGGGGCGGTGCATGTTTCTTCAAGCGAGTGTGTGCACAGTGAGACAGTGCGCACTGTGCTGTCGTTCTTTTTCTTACCGGGATCAAAAGGTCAATACATCTGATGACAGGAAACGTGATGTTTCTCAAAGAAAATGAAACTGGCTTACTGCATTTACTGGACCAGTTTACGAACAAAACAAAACAACAACAAAAAGAGAAGGGCGAGTTTGCAATGTGATAGTTATTGTTCTTGTTTTACATTATTTTCGTTTTTTTCCTACTTGTTGAAGGCCTTGAGGTCGAAACATTTTGCGTCGTGTGTGTGTGTGTGTGTGTGTGTGTGTGTGTGTGTGTGTGTGTGTGTGTGTGTGTGTGTGCGTGCATGCGTGCGTGCGTGCGTGCGTGCGTGCGTGTGTGTGTGTGTGTGTGTGTGGTGTGTGTGTGTGTGTGTGTGTGTGTGTGTGTGTGTGTGTGTGTGTGTGTGTGTGTGTGTTCCTGTTCATGAATTCATTAAACATAGTTAGTCAAACATTATTTATATTCTTAGTTACAGAAACCATAACAACAATGTAAGGTGCCGAAAACAGACTATGACGGCCACTACCAAGAAGTGTGAGTGACGATGTGTACGTGAATCTGCCACAGAATGTTCTGACATTCAGGTATCTAGTCATCATATGAGCATCACACTGGCTTAATGTCACGGAGAAGAATTCGGATAGTGGAAGGTGATGTCTCTACCATGGTGGTCACGTGTCTGATGTGAGAAATGGTCCTGAACTGTATTTGATAAAGGAAAGAAACCATCGTAAGTCTTGTGCACGCTCGTGTTGTGTGCTGTTGCCTTTATCGGGAATGTATGGAAAATCATAAAGTTTCCGTTTGTTTCTTAATTGTTTTAAGTCTGAGTGATTAGATTTTACATATCAAATTTCCAAGACGTTGCTATTCGTGTTGTCACGACATGATAAGGTTTAGTTCTCAGAATGTCCGATATCATTGCATGTGTTCTCTGTCTGGCAGTGCAGCCCTAGCTGCGCTGTTACTTGATGTTCCCTGTAAACTGTGTGTATATTCTGGCAAGGAACACAGTATTTCACATGTGTTCTCTGTCTGGCACTGCAGCCCTAGCTGGGCTGTCACTTGATGTTCCCTGTAAACTGCGTGTATATTCTGGCAAGAAACACAGTATTTCACAGTATTTCCTAATGCCAAATGCCCATGTATTTTCTCTGCTATCCGTTTAGCAATGCCAGGAGAACTTTGGATGCCCATGTATGTTCTCTGCTATCCGTTTAGCAATGCCAGGAGAACTTTGGAGAAGCACTGGCACCAGATCGAATCCCCATTGATCTTTCATCAAACCTCCTTCAAAGTACAAAGCAATCCCACGTGACAGCGCCTAGCGAATCGGCCTTGGGCAACTGGGTTTTGTTCAATTCATGGATTGGAAACGAAACGCGCAGAGTGGTGAAGTTTCGTAACTGGATTTCCGTCGGTGGGGTTGGGATTGCTGCACGTCCTGTCTAGCGGCGTCTCTCTCATCCCTCCACTGCCCCTGGCTCCCTCTCCCCCCTCCATGTCTGCACTGCCTTCACATTCCTAGGCCCCCTTAAATGCACGGATAGCGTCCCCGTTCTCCCTCTCTCTGTCTCGTCTCTCTGTCTCTCTGTCTCTGTCTGTCTCGTCTCTCTGTCTCTGTCTCTCTCTCTTACTCTGTCTTCGTCTCTATATATCTCTCTCTCTCTCTGTCTCTGTCTCTGTCTCTGTCTCTGTCTCTCTCTCTCTGTCACTATCTCTGTCTCTCTCTGTTCTCTCTCTCACTCTCTCTCTCTCCTCTCCCCCCCCCCTTTCTGTCCCTCAAACACCACACACACACACACACACACACACACACACACACACACACACACCACACACACACACACACACACGCTTCAACACGGTGACAAGCCGTGATATGGCCCTTTGCGGTCGGCTGGGCCTTAAGCAACAAAACCTTACCCTCTGTCCCTCCCCCCCCCCTCACCTTCTACCACTCGTCCGTTTCTCCTCCTCACGCAGCAGTTCCGTTGTGAGGGGTATTGTTAATGAATTGAATGGACTGTTCACCTGCAAAGGACTGGAGATGTATCTTGAACATTCTATCCCCCTTCTTATTTCAAAGATTTTTAAAAATCGAACTGCAGCTTACCATTTGCACAAATGAGAAGAAAAAAGCGCACAGAAGAAAATGCTTACTAACTCACTGTCCTTGTGCGTCCTGTACAATCAGTAATCAAAGCCCTAACGACTCAACTCAAAGAACACACACACACACACACACACACACACACACACACACACACACACACACACACACACACACACACACTCATGCTCGCGCGCGCATGCACGGAGAAACAGACAGACAGAAAGACAGAAAGACAGACAGACAGAGAGAAAGAGAGAGCGCGTGTGCGTGCGTCCTTGCTGGAGTATGTTTTGAGTAAGAATCAATGATTCCCAGACGTCCTGTGTTTCGTCGTCTTCAGAAGTCTTTCAGAGTGGCAGGAGGCAGGGTGCACGGTCCGATGGACCTAACTAACCCCAAAGCCTCTGATGTCTGCCTCCATCACATGGTGACTTTTTTCAGGTGATACTGACCCCAAAGCCTCTGATGTCTGTCTCCATCACATAGTGACTTTTCTCAGCTGTCTCCATCACATAGTGACTTTTCTCAGGTGATACTGACCCCAAAGCCTGTGATGTCTGTCTCCATCACATAGTGACTTTTCTCAGGTGATACTGACCCCAAAGCTTCTGATGTCTGTCTCCATCACATAGTGACTTTTCTCAGCTGTCTCCATCACATAGTGACTTTTCTCAGGTGATACTGACCCCAAAGCCTGTGATGTCTGTCTCCATCACATAGTGACTTTTCTCAGGTGATACTGACCCCAAAGCCTGTGATGTCTGTCTCCATCACATAGTGACTTTTCTCAGGTGATACTGACCCCAAAGCCTGTGATGTCTGTCTCCATCACATAGTGACTTTTCTCAGGTGATACTGACCCCAAAGCCTGTGATGTCTGTCTCCATCACATAGTGACTTTTCTCAGGTGATACTGACCCCAAAGCCTGTGATGTCTGTCTCCATCACATAGTGACTTTTCTCAGGTGATACTGACCCCAAAGCCTGTGATGTCTGTCTCCATCACATAGTGACTTTTCTCAGGTGATACTGACCCCAAAGCCTGTGATGTCTGTCTCCATCACATAGTGACTTTTCTCAGGTGATACCACACATTGATCCTATGGGCTTGTCAGGGATGCTTTTAAGATCGATCCTGGGCGGAACCCATCCATTTACCGTCTGTCTGTCTGTCTGTCTGTCTGTCTGTCTGTCTCTGCTCTCTCTCTCTCTCTCTCTCTCTCTCTCTCTCTCTCTCTCTCTCTCCTCTCTTCCTCCTCCTCCTCTCTCTCTTTCTCGTCACTCTCTCTCTTCTCTCTCCTCTCTCTCCTCTCTCTCTCTCTCTCTCTCTCTCTCTCCGTGTCTCCTTCTCTCTCTCTCTCTCTCTCTCTCTCTCCTCTCTCTCTCTCTCTCTCTCTCTCTCTCTCTCTCTCTCTCTCTCTCTCTCTCTGATGACGGGGGAAACACGGGCAGTCCTAATGTGCCAGACACCTACAGCTAGTTAACAGTCCCCGGGACACATACAGTCAGCGCCGCTGAAGGGGAATGGGGGGGACCGACCTGGGAGTCCACACACACACACACACACACACACAACACACACACACACACACACACACACAACACACACACACACACACACACACACACCACACACACACACACGCACGCACGCACACACACACACACACACACACACACGCACGCACGCACGCACGCACGCACGCACGCACACCACACACACACACACACACACACACACACACACACACACACTCACACGGACGGACGGACGGACAGACAGACATTTAGACGGACAGACACAAGTCGCTGAGCATCCTTACAGCACACAGTTTCCGATCACCACCACCAGCACGTTGCATCTTGTTTTGCTGGTCGCCCTTCATTGAGGGGCTGCGGTACCCCCTCCCTCCCTCCCCCCACCCCCACCCCATGCTGGTCGCCCTTCGTTGAGGGGCTGCGGTACCCTCCCTCCCCCCACCCCCACCCACCCCATGTTGGTCGCCCTTCGTTGAGGGGCTGCGGTACCCCTCCCTCCCTCCCCCCACCCCATGTTGGTCGCCCTTCGTTGAGGGGCTGCGGTACCCCTCCCTCCCTCCCCCCACCCCATGTTGGTCGCCCTTCGTTGAGGGGCTGCGGTACCCCTCCCTCCCTCCCCCCATCCCATGCTGGTCGCCCTTCATTGAGGGGCTGCGGTACCCCTCACTCCCCCCACCCCATGCTGGTCGCCCTTCGTTGAGGGGCTGCGGTACCCCTCACTCTCCCTCCACCCCATGCTGGTCGCCCTTCGTTGAGGGGCTTCGGTACCCCTCCCTCCCTCCACCCCATGCTGGTCGCCCTTCGTTGAGGGGCTGCGGTACCCCTCCCCCCCCACCCCATGCTGGTCGCCCTTCGTTGAGGGGCTGCGGTACCCCTCACTCCCTCCCTCCTCCCCCCCACCCCATGCTGGTCGCCCTTCGTTGAGGGGCTTCGGTACCCCTCCCTCCCCCCACCCCATGCTGGTCGCCCTTCGTTGAGGGGCTGCGGTACCCCTCACTCCCTCCCTCCCCCCCCACCCCATGCTGGTCGCCCTTCGTTGAGGGGCTTCGGTACCCCTCCCTCCCCCCACCCCATGCTGGTCGCCCTTCGTTGAGGGGCTGCGGTACCCCTACCTCCCAAAGACTGGCAACGTGTCTGCACAAATGTACGTTTTCCGAAGAGAATGGAAACTGGGGACATTGCTGCTGGTAATGCAGACGAAAGAGAAAAAAACAAAAAACAGAGACAGACAGACACAGAAACAGACAGACAGGCGGACAGATGGACAGACAGACGGGAGACAGACAGAGACGGAGAGAGAGAGGGAGGGGAGACAGAAGACGGGTAGGTGGAGAGGATGAACGGAAGAACAGTTTGTTTTTCTTTGAACGGTACGTGAGGGGCGGAGAAGGCTTGAAAAAAGTAGAAAGGATAAAGAGGGAGAAAAGAGGTGAGGAAGAGAGAGAGAGAGAGAGAGAAGAGAGAGAGAGAGAGAGAGAGAGAGAGGCAGACAGACAGACACACAGGCAGACACAAGACTGTCATTCTCTCTCTCTCTCTCTCTCTCTCTCTCTCTCTCTCTCTCTCTCTCTTCTGTGTGTGTGTGTGTGTGTGTGTGTGTGTGTGTGTGTGTGTGTGTGTGTGTGTGTGTGCGTGTGTGTGTGTGTGTGCCTGCGCGTGTTTGTGTGTGTTTCTGCCCACATCTCAGCCCTAACCCCTCTCTTCAATGTTGATAGCCGTAAAGAGAAGAGAGCGGAAGGGAGAAGACTCTACCCACACTCCATCCCCAGGGATGGACACTCAAGCAGCCTACACTACCTTTCCAATTTCTCTCTGACATTCCAGAGTTACAGGCCGAGCCAAACTGTGGTGAATTGAAAGGTTAATGGATTGGCAGACAAACTGTGGTGAATTGAAAGGTTAATGGATTGGCAGACAACTTCAACCAATCTACTTCTTACCATCCACCCCTTCTCGAGGCTCTTCCAAACTCCAACGTTTCACGAAAAAGTTTCCACCTCTGCTTCCTCCCCTCCCCCTCCCTCCGTCTGTCTGTCTGTCTGTCTGTCTATCTGTCTGTCTCTCCCCTTCTCTCTCTCTCTCTCTCTCTCTCTCTCTCTCTCTCTCTTATTTTTTATGATTTTGCGCCCAATATGAAGACATATTAAGTGATTGTTCGTTTTTCGTTTTCATCGTCTTGAATGTCATCTGTCTTGCCTGAAAAAGACCAAAGAGGTCGAAACGCGTCGTATTTGTCGTGCAACTTGTTTCTTTCGTTCGGCGGCAAAGTAATTGTTCTCTTAAGTCTGTTTCAGTTTCCACCTGCATTCACCTGTCGTGAGCTGGACTTGCTGGAGCAGTGCCAATGATTCACAGGCAAATATCCCTCCACGGTTCTCTTGACTTGCTGGAGCAGTGCCAATGATTCACAGGCAATATCCCTCCACGGTTCTCTTGACTTGCTGGAGCAGTGCCAATGATTCACAGGCAACATCCCTCCACGGTTCTCTTGACTTGCTGGAGCAGTGCCAATGATTCACAGGCAACATCCCTCCACGGTTCTCTTGACTTGCTGGAGCAGTGCCAATGATTCACAGGCAACATCCCTCCACGGTTCTCTTGACTTGCTGGAGCAGTGCCAATGATTCACAGGCAACATCCCTCCACGGTTCTCTTGACTTGCTGGAGCAGTGCCAATGATTCACAGGCAACATCCCTCCACGGTTCTCTTGACTTGCTGGAGCAGTGCCAATGATTCACAGGCAACATCCCTCCACGGTTCTCTCCTTCCTGGCCTGCCAAAAACTCACGAAGGACTGGTCTGCCCACTCCATGATGTTGTCCTCCCGACTTCTTTTTCTGTCTTTTTCACTCTTCTGGCCCGTGCCCTGATGGACGTGTGTGTGTGTGTGTGTGTGTGTGTGTGTGTGGTGCGTGTCGTGCGTGCGTGCGTGCGTGCGTGCGTGCGTGCGTGTGTGTGTGTGTGTGTGTGTGTGTGTGTGTGTGTGTGTGTGTGTGTGTGTGTGGTGTTTGGGGAGGAGGAGATAGACGGGAAGGAAGGACGGGGTAAGGTCAGCCATCACCTTTTTCCAGGCTGCCGCCCAGGGATTCGGGTATTTCACCCGTTTGATACTAGGTCTCCGGAAAAGACTGGGGACAGATTTCCGTTCGTAACTGCCCGGCCGTTCCATCCTGTCTCTGTACCAGAGCTTCTGTTTATGAAACATCAAGGTAGAATAATTGTTCAGCAAGGTAAAATAATTACCGAGAATGTTATAAACAACAACGCCAATCACAACAGCAGCAACCAAGAGAACAATTTAACGAAGCCTTAACATTTCAACTCCTATGCCTGACGAACGAAAAACTCGAAGGGGGCACCAAGAGAGATCTTTCCAGGACTGTAAAGAGGAAATCTTTGTCGGAAATGCAGAGAGAGAGGGAGAGAGATAGAGACAGAGACAGATAGACAGACAGACAGACAGACAGACTCAGAGACAGAGAGAGACAGAGAGAGAGACAGACAGGCAAGCAGAGACGGACGGACGGACAACGGATGGACGGACAGAGAGAGAGAGAGAGAGAGAGAGAGGAGAGAGAGAGAGAGAGAAGAGAGAGAGAGAGAGATCGGTAGGGATCTTTGTTTCTTCATTTATTTTCGCCAGACGTTTGAGAGGGGGTGGTGAGTGAAGACGTTATCAAAAGAGGCTGATGGGAAGAAAGAAATGTAGTAACGGTCCCTGTCAATCTGTTACCCTGAATTCTCCAGAGCTGGCTATTAGCCGTAGAATGACAGCTGCGAAAGTGGGTTTGTGGGGGAAACTACAGAGGTTTCCGTGCGGGAACATATTAGTGTCTGAAGTCGATAACAGTTGTTTTCTTCAGGAGAATAACCATATTCCTCGAGGGAAAGAGCAGAAAGAGAGAAAACTGTTATTATCCTAGGGTCACAATTGTGTTTACTAAAGATCGCCACTATTTTCCCTGTTTTGCTCGGCATGATAACTGTTACCCTCGTTTTATCACAAGCTAACGAGTCGATGGCCTGGCTTAGTTCCTCAATGGTGGGTGGGGCGTCGAGCTCCTCCATGCCAGGCGGGGGGGGGGGGGGGGGGGTGGGGAGGTGCTGTTTTCGATGGTTGTGTGGGTGACTGAATTCTCCCTGCGGCACAGCACCTGGTAGTACTCGCGCCCATCTCTCTATGTCTGGTTTGTTGGCGGTCGTGATGACCTCACCTGGTAGTACTCCGCCCATTTCTCCATCTGTTTGCAGCGGTCGGTGATGACCTCACCTGGTAGTGCTCCGCCCATCTCTCCATCTGTTTGCTGCGGTCGGTGATGACCTCACCTGGTAGTGCTCCTCCCATCTCTCCATCTGTTTGCAGCGGTCGGTGATGACCTCACCTGGTAGTGCTCCGCCCATCTCTCCATCTGTTTGCTGCGGTCGGTGATGACCTCACCTGGTAGTGCTCCGCCCATCTCTCCATCTGTTTGCTGCGGTCGGTGATGACCTCACCTGGTAGTGCTCCGCCATCTCTCCATCTGTTTGCTGCGGTTGGTGATGACCTCACCTGGTAGTGCTCCTCCCATCTCTCCATCTGTTTGCTGCGGTTGGTGATGCTCTCCCCGAGATAGACTTTAAAGGAGCGATCTTGATGGCGCTAGGGCCGAACGCTTTCTTCATGCCTTCGTACATGGCGCGGATGTTGCCGCAGTCGGCGGCGATCTGGATGCCCTGGCACAAGTTCAGCCAGTCCTCACTGGCGCATTTTCGGGCGATCCGCTGGGCGTTGCTGCGAGCTGTTTGGAGTGCGGCAGTGTCTTCTCTGAAGGCTCTCTCTTGTGATTGAGGAGCGTGGCTCGCATAGCAGCAATGGCAGCCTTCATCTCCATGATTCCTGCTTAGAACCAGTCTTCATTCTTCCTCACTCTCTTCCCAAAGGTGTCCGAGGCGGATAGGTAGGTGGTATTGCGGACGTAGTTCCACCGTGATGAAGGGCTGTCTGTCGGCCAGTCTTCTAGGTTTTGTCAATGGCTCTGGCGAAGCGTTCGCGCGGTTCGGACACAGGTAAACAGATAAAACAGTATTATCGCGAGGAAAATGTCGTTAACAAGATTAAAAAGGCTATAATCGTTGCTTACCATGAGAATCACAAACATGGTTGCCAAAACAGAAAAAAGTTGTGATCCTGAGGATGATAATTGTTTCCCTATTTTCGCTGATCTCCTTAAGGTTGATAAATGTTTTCCCTGCGAAAACAGGGAACAATGCAGGAAACAGGAATAACACAGATAGCAGTTGTTTTCCTCGGGAAAAAGAGGAAAATTACTTTTGACCTCAAAAACAGCTGTAAAATGAAAGCAGTCGACATCCTCCAGGATAACAGCATAACCCGCTTTCTGAGGAAGAAAAGCCCTATACCTGGGAAACAGCTTATTGGCTTTTTGAGGATAGTATACCACCATACTTCCGTCACAAGATGTAGTGTTGATGAGACCCCTTGTTTGCCTCCCCTGTCTCCCTCCTGTGTCCATTGATCAGTTGTCAAATCGGGGGTGGGTAAGAGTGAAGGGGAGAGTGAGGGGGGGGGGGGGGGGTGATGGCGGCGTGGTCTGCATGTCATGATCAATGATCGTTGCCAGGTCGTTATTATATTTTCTTTTGTTAAAAAAAAAATCATTTTGGTAATCACAGTAGTTACATGGTAATGATGTTGATAATGACAATGATGATGATTATAATCATGATGAAGATGACTATGATGGTTATTATGTGTTGTTGTTGTTATAATTGTCTCATTACCTTGTGTATGCGTTTGTAGTCCTTATTTGTAATTTGCTCTATTGTTTTGAAATAAAATTGATTTATAAAAAAAAAAATTAAAAAAAGGTAAAAAAAAAAAAAAAGATCGTTGCCAGGTGTGGTTTAAAAAAAAGCAATGCTAATGTGCTCGCTCCACGCGCCTTTTGCTCACATATTTCACCCAATTTCCTGTATAGATTTCGTTTGAATCAGGATCTCTCTGTCTCTGTCTCTCTCTTCTTCTCTGTCTCTCTCTGTCTCTTCTCTGTCTCTTCTCTCTCTCTCTCTCTCTCTCTCTCTCTCTCTCTCTCAATCAATCAAGTGATATTCCTCTTCTGCATTATTTTTCCTTTCTTTCATCCTCCTCTTGATTCTGCTTCTCCTCTTTATTCACACATTATCGTGACAGTGTCAGATGCATCAAACACGCCTATCTGTTCGTCAAATATTCACACATTATCGTGACAGTGTCAGATGCATCAAACACGCCTATCTGTTCGTCAAATATTCACACTTATCGTGACAGTGTCAGATGCATCAAACACGCCTATCTGTTCGTCAAATATTCACACATTATCGTGACAGTGTCAGATGCATCAAACACGCCTATCTGTTCGTCAAATATTCACACATTATCGTGACGGTGTCAGATGCATCAAACACGCCTATCTGTTCGTCAAATATTCACACATTATCGTGACAGTGTCAGATGCATCAAACACGCCTATCTGTTCGTCAAATATTCACACATTATCGTGACAGTGTCAGATGCATCAAACACGCCTATCTGTTCGTCAAATATTCACACATTATCGTGACAGTGTCAGATGCATCAAACACGCCTATCTGTTCGTCAATATTCACACATTATCGTGACAGTGTCAGATGCATCAAACACGCCTATCTGTTGTTAAATATTCACACATTATCGTGACAGTGTCAGATGCATCAAACACGCCTATCTGTTCGTCAAATATTCACACATTATCGTGACAGTGTCAGATGCATCAAACACGCCTATCTGTTCGTCAAATATTCACACATTATCGTGACAGTGTCAATGCATCAAACACGCCTATCTGTTCGTCAAATATTCACACATTATCGTGACAGTGTCAGATGCATCAAACACGCCTATCTGTTCGTCAAATATTCACACATTATCGTGACAGTGTCAGATGCATCAAACACGCCTATCTGTTCGTCAAATATTCACACATTATCGTGACAGTGTCAGATGCATCAAACACGCCTATCTGTTGGTCAAATATTCACACATTATCGTGACAGTGTTAGATGCATCAAACACGCCTATCTGTTCGTCAAATATTCACACATTATCGTGACAGTGTCAGATGCATCAAACACGCCTATCTGTTCGTCAAATATTCACACATTATCGTGACAGTGTCAGATGCATCAAACACGCCTATCTGTTCGTCAAATATTCACACATTATCGTGACAGTGTCAGATGCATCAAACACGCCTATCTGTTCGTCAAATATTCACACATTATCGTGACAGTGTCAGATGCATCAAACACGCCTATCTGTTCGTCAAATATTCACACATTATCGTGACAGTGTCAGATACATCAAACACGCCTATCTGTTCGTCAAATATTCACACATTATCGTGACAGTGTCAGATGCATCAAACACGCCTATCTGTTCGTCAAATATTCACACATTATCGTGACAGTGTCAGATGCATCAAACACGCCTATCTGTTGGTCAAATATTCACACATTATCGTGACAGTGTCAGATGCATCAAACACGCCTATCTGTTCGTCAAATATTCACACATTATCGTGACAGTGTCAGATGCATCAAACACGCCTATCTGTTCGTCAAATATTCACACATTATCGTGACAGTGTCAGATGCATCAAACACGCCTATCTGTTCGTCAAATATTCACACATTATCGTGACAGTGTCAGATGCATCAAACACGCCTATCTGTTCGTCAAATATTCACACATTATCGTGACAGTGTCAGATGCATCAAACACGCCTATCTGTTCGTCAAATATTCACACATTATCGTGACAGTGTCAGATGCATCAAACACGCCTATCTGTTCGTCAAATATTCACACATTATCGTGACAGTGTCAGATGCATCAAACACGCCTATCTGTTCGTCAAATATTCACACTTATCGTGACAGTGTCAGATGCATCAAACACGCCTATCTGTTCGTCAAATATTCACACATTATCGTGACAGTGTCAGATGCATCAAACACGCCTATCTGTTCGTCAAATATTCACACATTATCGTGACAGTGTCAGATGCATCAAACACGCCTATCTGTTCGTCAATATTCACAACATTATCTGACAGTGGTCAGATGCATCAACATCCTATCTGTTCTCAATATCTCACACTTCATCGTGCATGTCAATGCATCAATCTACGCCTATCTGTCTCGTCTATTCACTACATTTCGTGACAGATAAATGGATCAAACACGTATCTTTCGCAAAAATGTACATTACAAGTGACAGAGTCAAAGAATGAATACAAACACGCTATCTGTGCATCAAATATTCAACAATTCATCGTGGACAGATGTCAAGAAGCACAGTCAAACGTTCCATATGACTGATCCACCAAAATAATACTTCATATCACACATTATCGTGAAGGTAGATTGAGCATCAAATCCTTCGAGTATTTGTTAGGTGTCAAATTTACCCTTACGTTGACAAGCCCTGTCCAAACACATCAACACACGCCTATCTGTTGGTCAAATTTAAACATTTTCGTGTAGTTTCAATGATCAAACACGAATATCTGTTTGCGTCCAAATATCACAGCATTAACTTGACATGTGTCAGGATGACATCAAAAACGCTTCTGATTGTACAATATCAAATATTATCTGATGAAAAAGTGCAGATGCATCAAACACGCCTATCTGTTCGTCAAATATTCACACATTATCGTGACAGTGTCAGATGCATCAAACACGCCTATCTGTTCGTCAAATATTCACAACATTATCGTGACAGTGTCAGATGCATCAAACACGCCTATCTGTTCGTCAAAATATTCACACATTACGTGACAGTGTCAGATGCATCAAACACGCCTATCTGTTCGTCAAATATTCACACATTATCGTGACAGTGTCAGATGCATCAAACACGCCATATCTGTTCGTCAAATATTCACACATTATCGTGACAGTGTCAGATGCATCAAACACGCCTATCTGTTCGTCAAATATTCACACATTATCGTGACAGTGTCAGATGCATCAAACACGCCTATCTGTTCGTCAAATATTCACACATTATCGTGACAGTGTCAGATGCATCAAACACGCCTATCTGTTCGTCAAATATTCACACATTATCGTGACAGTGTCAGATGCATCAAACACGCCTATCTGTTCGTCAAATATTCACACATTATCGTGACAGTGTCAGATGCATCAAACACGCCTATCTGTTCGTCAAATATTCACACATTATCGTGACAGTGTCAGATGCATCAAACACGCCTATCTGTTCGTCAAATATTCACACATTATCGTGACAGTGTCAGATGCATCAAACACGCCTATCTGTTCGTCAAATATTCACACATTATCGTGACAGTGTCAGATGCATCAAACACGCCTATCTGTTCGTCAAATATTCACACATTATCGTGACATGTCAGATGCATCAAACACGCCTATCTGTTCGTCAAATATTCACACTTATCGTGACAGTGTCAGATGCATCAAACACCCTATCTGTCGCAAATATCACACTTATCGTGACAGTGTCAAATGCATCAAACACGCCTATCTGTTCGTCAAATATTCACACATTATCGTGACAGTGTCAGATGCATCAAACACGCCTATCTGTTCGTCCCAAAAATCACAATATTATCGTGACAGTGTCAGATGCATCAAACACGCCTATCTCATTCGCCACACGTGCACTAAAGATTTCCTTCCGAGTGCCGCGTGATTCTCCACTTCCTATCATCTCTCTCTCTCTCTCTCTCTCTCTCTCTCTCTTCTCTCTTCCTCTCGTGAAATAACAAAAATAAAACCTGTTGATCATAAATAGTCATCTACATTGACATAACAACTGTACGAGTAGGCAAAGGAAAAAAAGAGAAAAAAGAAAGAAAGAAAGAAAAGTATGAAACGAAAGCGTTTGGCAATACCTTAAACTTTAAAACCAATGTACTAAATCCGTGCGGTCAATCAGAATGATCATTAGCAAGAGACACAGTCAAATCAGTTTACCAATAATGCACACATGATACCCACACAAACACTGAAATACATTCATGATCATCCATACAAATCTATCCTGGAAGCTGAGCATTTGACGCACTCAAAATACCTTTCGTAGTTGTATTTAAAAGTTTAGGTGTATGGAAAATTTAACCCTTACGAAATTTGGACAAGCCATCACTTAGTACCCCCCCCCCCCCCACACACACACACACACACCACACACACCTTCAGAGAACACACTTTTGGTCTTTAATTTTTAAAAATATTGTGTGTTGTTTCATATACGAACACCGAATGATTTCTTTTTTGTATGGTTAATTGGGCAGATACCCTAGTATAATTAAACTCTTACGTACGTTGCATTAACTTTTGGCTACGAATGAGTCGTATCAGGAACACAGACTACCATACAGAATATTACGTTCTCTTGATGACTACCATACAGAATATTACGTTCTCTTGATGAAAAGAGGAAGCATAGATGGCCTGCAAAGTGAACGACTTTAGACAGTTATGACTTTTGACATTAGACAGTGATGGGTTTTCTGTTGTTTGGAATAATCAGAGTGTGCAATCGGTTTCAATATTTATTGAAGAATTTGGAAAGATATTGATAATTATTAACTGTAGAAGTGAAACAATCAGGCCGAAACAAATGAGAAATACACATTTCACAGAAAGTTAAAGGATAGTTATTTAAGGAAGCCTTATACGTCTTCGAACACAAATGAAATTTGTAAAGAATGCCCTATATAAATGTAGCATCGGGGTTTTATCCATATTCACACATTCTTTAAGACTGAGTCACAGTTGCTACGTCCACTATACAAATCTGCTGTGGTGGATGAAATCTATTTTGTCTTATGCGTACTGATTACAGTGACTTAAGAAAAAAATTCCCCACAAATATTGTTTTCATCCATGAATGGATAGGCTGTACACTTTTACTTTCAACATCTAATGTTATAGGAACGCAGACCTCGTCATTATACTGGTGTACATCTTTTGCACGACAGGCAGTTGCAATTAGTTAGATATTCTATTGTTTTGCATTTTGCACCGTACAAGTGAAAATGTATTCATAATGTATCTGATTATTGTTTGTGACTGAATTCAATGTTGTTATTTGTTTATTCATTTATTTCACTTATGTTGGCGGGTAGAGACTTCATTATGATACATGAATGCATCAGTGATTTGAGAGGCATTCAGTTAAGATTTCTTCGGAAGACGGGAACTGAATAGCTAGTTATATGAAATGTTCGATTCCACGCCTCCTTTGTCAGGCTTGTGACACGTGATTAGTAACAACTAAAACAAAATGGATGTTTTGTGCCGTGTATGAAACAGGACAGACCACCACAGAACAGCTGGATGGTCTAGCCCCACGCAGTGCTGTTCTTATTTTCAAACGTACGCATCAACCCCCTCCCCCTCCCCCCCCCCCCCACCTCCCCACACTCCTGCCAGCCTCCCCCTCTTTCTTCCACTCCCTACCCATCTCCCACTCCCCATCCTTTCTCGTTTTCCCCACGTCATCCCGACCCCAACCTCCCTTCCACCTCGCTTCCTCTCCCCACCCCCAATCCCATGATATGTGCTTTATATCATTCATTCATGTATGTGCTATATATCATTCATTCATATATGTGCTTTATATCATTCATTCATATATGTGCTATATATCATTAATTCATATATGTGCTTTATATCATTCATTCATGTATGTGCTATATATCATTCATTCATATATGTGCTAATTATATTCATTCAATTTCATGATTTCAGTTTTCGGTGATTACTGGAAGCTAATTATGTGAAAATCAAGACAGTTAAAATCACATCTTTAAAGTTATGAGGTCAAGTTCAGCGAAAGTTTCAGATAATCGCGGCTAATAATTTTTTTCTCACAAAAGAAATCTAAAAAAAAAAAAAAAAAAAAAAAGGTGGAGAGAAAGAGAGAGAGAGAGGGGGGGGGGGAAGGAGGGAGAAAGCAACAACATTGTATGATACAATGAAAAGTTTTCACTCCCTTCTCTTCACAGTTCAAAGCATGCATGCAATGCAGTATGTGTACCATGTCATCAGTTTCTGTCTACATCTAAAATAAGGCGTTATTCCCCCTGGCTGGTCCATTTCAGTTTGTAATAATTAGTGGAGAGTCGGAAAAACACTGTCTCTGCATTTCTCGGTATTTCAATATTTCAATCACATTTTCAGACCGTCTTTTTAAACCTAACGTGCACGTAAAGTCAACGTAACAAGAACGTTTTTGAACAATCATGCATCAATCACGTGTTGGCTATTCGGCTAATGACGTCAATGGATGGCTGCGGAATAACATGATCAAGGAAAACCTCCTTCCGCCCATAGGAGCTGAACAAGTCACGCTCAATGGCTGACAAAAACAAACAAGACTTGTTAGTTTCAGGGTTAAATTTACACACCACTTCAGTGGGACTAAGCTTGGAACGAATGAAATAAGAGATCTAAACACCCGCGGCATAGGCCCGCGCATAAATGATTTGTGTGGATTGTAGTGATATTAGATTACACGTCCCACCTTCAAAATCACTGAAAAACAAGACGTTTCCTGTCAAACCCAGTAGACCGGCCAACCACACCATGTTACTCACGGTGATTGGTTCGTAACGCATGGAGACTGAGACGCTAGCCAAGATCCTCCTCACCTCCTCACCTCAGGCCCATAACTACAGAAGTAGTCGTTGGGGAAACCTGAGGACCGCAGACGCAACCTCCCCTCTCCATCTGTCTCTGTCAGCAGCCGCCGGCAGCAGCTCACGTGTATGGAGTCCGGTCCATTCTTTGATGTTCTCATGCCAGTTCTTCCGCTGTCTTCCTCTTCTTCTCCCGCCCTCGATGGTTCCTTGCATGATTGTTTTGGACAGACTGGTGTGTCGAGTGTTGTGCCCAAACCATATCAGCTTGCGTCTCTTCACAGTTGAAAGGAGAGGTTCCTGAGGTCCAGCAAGGTTCTCAATTCTGCTCCGTACATATTTATTGGTCCTGTGCTCTATCCAGGAGATTTGAAGGAGCTTCCGCAGGCATTTGCTCTCGAAAGCCTGGATCTTCCTTTCAGTTTCAGCCGTCAGTGTCCATGCCTCGCAACCATACAGTACAATGGAGACCACCAGGGCTTTGTAGAGTTTGATTTTGTGGAGAATCGGATGTTACTTTTCCACACTCTGTTCTGTTTGGTCATGGCTGCGGTGGCTGTGCCAATACGAATTCTTATTTCTGCTTTGCAGCTTCCATCCTTTGTCAGGGTTGCTCCTAGATATATGAAGTTTCCGACATCTTCCAGTTGTTCTTCGTTCATGAAAATAGTGGCATGGTCCATGTTCTCCCTGTTTACCATGGCTTTGGATTTCTCTGTGCTGACCTCCATTCCGTAAGCACCCGCTCTATCAACACGTCTGTTGGTAAGTTCCTGCAGTTCTTCGTTCGTTCCCCCCATCAGATCTATATCATCAGCATACCGGAGGTTGCATATTCGTCTGCCACCAATGGAGATAGAAGTCTCATGGTTTTCCAGTGCCTCCTGCATTACCCTTTCCAAAGATAAATTGAACAACACAGGAGAGAAGATACAGCCTTGTCTGACACCGACGGTCGTTCTAAAAAAAAACTCCCCTAGTTGATTGTTGAGGAGCATGCACTGTTGGAGTTCTTGTATACAAGCCAAGATCACGTCATGCTGAATTAGCGACGTTCGTTGATGGCAAATCATCTTTAACGCTGAGATGCATGCACATTGTCAAGGCCGCTCAGGCCAGCGTAAGATTAACTGAAAAGCCTGTCCCTGAGACGTTTTCCACCAGAAAATTGACAAGGATTCGTCAACAAATTCGGTGTTATAGCAGATGAAATGAATATTAACGAAAAGATAAGTTTGAAATGACAGGAGAGTGCAACGTTTGCAGAGACTCTGATCTGATGTTTTTAATGTGGAATTTCAACAGAATATCAAGAAGTATTGACAGTTATCTGCGACCATATATTGCCGTATTGTTGCTTGTCTTTGAACATTTTCAAAAATGAAACAGTAAGGGTGCGTTTCCATCTGTTCGTTTACGGTTACGGTAACGCTTACGGCAAAAATCGCGCAAGTGGAAACTGAGAGGGCGTTATTCTGTATGTTTGTTAATGGATACGGAAACGGACACAGTTACGAATATGTTTATCTTGATAGGAGCATGTAGAGATCGATGCCGTATCGAGTGGGTTAATATCCATTTACGAATGTGTTTATCTTGAGCATGTAGTGATCGATACCGTATCGTGTGGGTTAACAGAATGTGTTTATCTTAATAGGAGCATGTAGCGATCGATGCCGTATCGAGTGGGTAAATAGATGGGTGTGTCTGCTCTTATCATTTCTCGTGACTTTTTTTTCCGTTTTTCCATTGGAAAGTCATCTTTGAACAAGGTGAGTAAGCCAGGCCTATGACGGATCAGCTGGAAACAGCTGAGAGAGAGCAGTCATGACACTGGCTTCATTTCACTAGAGCTTGAAAGATCAGTCGTATTTCTACTGAACATAAGAGACAGCACAGCTACAAACAAGGGAAGGGTTGTGAGTGCCGGGTGTCATGACTGAGGGGAAAAGGGAGGGAAAGGACAGCTCTGAGTCAGGACGCTAACAGGGCTGTACCGTCTCACCGCCAATCTGCTGCACGCATGAAGTTCTGCCGGACACGAAACGGATACCAAACTGTAACCCGTAAATGTATGCATGGAATGGTCCCTAAGGCGTGTGAATCCCAGCAAGTAATCCGTTCAGAAGCCGCCTTCAGGCTACCTCATGCAAGAGAGTGTCATCACTGAAAACAACAAACAAACAAACAATAATCCCGTTCCCACGAATCAATCCTGTGTCCAACAGTTTTACCTTTGAGCTTCGGAATAAAGCCTCTCACCTGTTGGAACGGACCGGCTGCTGGCACCAACATGTCGTGTTGGTTGCTTTGGATAATGATGGATTCCACTTGTTTCTGGTTAACATTAACAACCTCATTGCCAATTCCAATATTACTCGAGGCCTATCTGTAATTACTTTTTTCCATTGAAACTTTGAAAAGACGGGAAAAAAGAATAGGAGGTGTGAAAGTGGGGGGAGGATGAATGAAAAAAAAGGGGGGGGGGGATGATGCATAATCACAGAAAAAGGGCAGTAAAATGGGGGAGGGTGGATAAAGACAAGACAGAAAAAGAAGAATTTAGATAACAAGAGAGAACTGAAAGCAGACAGACTGAAAGAATTTAGATACACATAAGAGAGAACTGAAAGCAGACAGACTGAAAGAATTTAGATACACATAGAGAGAGAACTGAAAGCAGACAGACTGAAAGAATTTAGATACACATAGAGAGAGAACTGAAAGCAGACAGACTGAAAGAATTTAGATACACATAGAGAGAGAACTGAAAACAGACAAGTAGTTACCCTACTTGTTTATTGAAAACAGACAGACAGAGATGTGAAGAAGGACAGTGGAGGAAACAGATAAACGAACAAAAAGGAAAGAAACGTCGAAAGGAAGAAGGAAAACAAAAGAAGGTAAATAAAAGAAAGACAGAATGCCTTAGGGAAGATCACGTGGTATCGAAAGTCAGCACCACTCTAGACCACTTCAGTCACCAAATGATTGATGAAAAAGCATTGAAACAAGAAGAGAGAGAGAGAGAGAGAGAGAGAGAGAGAGAGAGAGAGAGAGAGGAGAGAAAGAGAGAGAGAGAGAGAGAGAGAGAGAGAGAGAGAGAGAGAGAGAGTTGTTGCTCCTTCTGGAATGGAACGAAAGAAGGCCATTTTGTTTTTATCGTTTACGTACCGAACTTGAGGTTACAACAAGAAACAAACAGTAACAACAGAACTTGATCCATTTTGAATGGTGGTTTCTGTGGGAAAGACCATTTAGGGTGGGCGACTGTAGGACCCAGACTGACCCTATTAGGAATGGTGGGTACAGTGGACCCTTCTTCAAAGATCATGGCAGTGTTGTCGTAAAAGCTGAGTCGCCCAGTCAAAGGACTGAAGATAAGGAGGGGTCGAAACGTCTGGGCACACCTTTATTTTTTAAAGAAGAAGAAAAGGTTTGAAGTTGCCCTACCATTCTCGGGTTTAGTTGCTCCTTCTGGAATGATACGTCTGTGGTAGTATCCTCTGTTGAGAGCCAGCCAATTTTGGTAGCATAATCTTGGCTTGTCAAGAAGAAAAAGAAGAATGAAAAGAAGAATGAAAAGAAGAAAGAAAGGGGAAAAAAGAGAGAAAAGAAAGGAAGAACGGTCTTCAAAGAAACCGGAAGTTTAACTAAAGAAGCAACAAGACAAGAAAAGCAGGCAAAAAGAGAGAGAGAGAGAGAGAGAGAGAGAGAGAGAGAGAGAGACAGAAGACAGACAGACAGACAGACCAGACAGACAGACAGACAGACAGACAGACAGACAGACAGACAGAAAATTGTTCAGGTAGTGGTTAGCCCTCCAGTTAGAACAGAAAATCCTGAGAGAAGGGGAATAATCGGAGAAGAAAAATCAATGGCAAACCATAAAGAAAGGTTGAAAGAGACACGGAAATCGACCGACCAATAAAGAAGGGAGCCGTTGCAGAGTTAGCGGGAAAGGCCAATCCTCCCACCCCATCTTTTCACACACACCCTTCCCCTTTCCTCCTCTCTTCCACGCCGGAGAGCGCACACTACAGGCGACAGTGACTGCCCTTTACCCATCCACCACGGTTGCTTCAAAGAATCGACCTCCCATTGTCTCGTGCCGTCCTCAGAGGTAATGGCTTCCTGTTGCTGTCCCCGAGTTCAGTCTCGTGCAAGCTTTTAGAGGCAGACGGTTCGCCGCGGCTTGAGCTTCCCCCATCCATTTGTTTGCAGAACACGGGCGAAGAATTTCATCGAGCAGGTCATTGGGGTTCACTGAAATGGATTGTAAAAATGGGTTCCAAGTTCTCAAACAGCCTGACTTTGAATAATGAAGAGCTACAGATGTTTCATCGTTGATATGATTAGAAAACAAAAAACAGATTGCGTTACGGTTGAGGGCACTGTGTAAAATTGTACCAGAGGACATGTTTCATGGTTAATATGATGACAACGCCAAAAACAGATTGCCTTACGGCGGATGGCACTGTATCAAATTTGACCAGTTTGTGAAAACTAGATCATTCTTTTGTTTACTGACAGTGTTGTGAACCTTCAAGCTCTGTGCCAACCTGGTACAGAAGCTGCGTCAACGCTTGGTGGTTTGTAAGAAAGCTTGATGAACACGGCGAAGAACAATGCTTCCACACAAAACAACAGAAATAATGAATGGCTTTTGTGAACCCTTGGTATACAGTCTCAATCATGCAGACACCTGACTGACCAGACACAAGGCTACGTACCCGGTCAAGTCGGGTGACACGATTTGTGGAGATTGTGGTTGTGAATCGTGTTTATTTGACACGATTTATAGGTATTTGTGGTTATGAAGCATGTTTGTTTGACACGATTTGTGGAGAGTTGTGGTTGTGAATCGTGTTTGTTGACACGATTTGTGGAGATTTGTGATCGTGAATCGTGTTTGTTGACACGATTCGTGGAGATTTGTGATCGTGAATCGTGTTTTTTGACACGATTTGTGGAGAGTTGTGGTTGTGAATCGTGTTTGTTGACACGATTTGTGGAGTTGGTTGTGAATCGTGTTTTTTGACACGATTTGTGGAGATTTGTGGTTGTGAATCGTGTTTGTTTGGTCAAATCCAAAGGGGAGGAAACTCACTAACATATCATAAGTCCTGGTCAGATACCGGTATTTCGAAACCTGATTGTTTCTCCTCAGTGACCTCGGAAAGTCCTAACATGACTCCTCTGCCTTTTAGGAGTTACAATCAGGTTTCGAAATAGCGGTATCTGACCAGGAGTTATGATATGGTGAAGAAAGGTGGCAGAGTGGTTAAGACGTTCGCCTGCCAATCCAACGTGTGAGAAGTGCGTGGGTTCGAGCCCTGCCTTTCTCGCCCTTTCTTTCCCAGTTTGAATAACAAATCGAACTGAACGTCAAGTCCATCGCATGGGGACTATAAGCGAGTCGGACCCGTGTGCTTTCCTGGCCCCCTGCACACGTTAAAAAACCCACGGCAGTTGAAAATCGAAAAGAGGAGGGGGGTTCCCCGCTGCCCTGGCAAAATTGATGTAGATTGAAGACAGTCGCCTGGTATTTCTTACCAAGCCACAAAAATTGTCACTTACTGTTATCGTGTGCCATCGTGTACCGGTGAAAATAGAGGACACGTATAAACATCGCATGCATCCTATGTGAGAAACTGGAGGAATGAATGAGATAAATGAAAATGAGTGACTGATATTTGAATGGTACGGGAAACGACTGAATGAGCGCCAGTAGGCTGCTCTTCGGCCAGCTCTACCTGGGTAGGCAGCTCGTTGAGTGAGTGAGGTAGTGTGTTCATTGTAAAGCGCTTAGAGCTTGTTCTGTGACCGAGGATAGGCGCTATATAAATACCCAATATAATATAATATAATATAATATAATATAATATAATATAATATAATAATATGTTAGTGAATTTCCTCCCCTTTGGAGATTGTCTCCCCCTTGGAGACTATAAGCTTGCTGAAGGCTCATTTTGAGAAGCATTTATTATTCCCCATTCACCCACTCGAGCACATACTGTTGGTTAGGCAGAATTATCTACCACTGCAGATATGAATGCTTATCTCTCCCTATTTCTTCAATCTAAGACATGATAAGAGCAAGAGCAAGCTTTGTTTATAATTCAATATTTCTTGCAGTCATTGCAACACCAAGCTGCTCTGTAAATTGCTGGAACGGTGCTCAGTTACTTATCCTTGGAATTTATTAGTTTACTATAATTCAGTCCCTTTTGTTTTGATTCTTAGGTGGCAGCTTTGGTGGGTTTTTTGAAAATTCAACGAACATGGTATTGCGCACCAGCCTTTTTCTGGGATAGCCTTCTGCTTAAAACCTAAAAGACAGAGGAGTCAAGTTAGGTCTTTCCGTGGTCACTGAGGAGAAACAATCAGGTTTCGAAATACCGGTATCTGACCATGAGTTCTGATCTGTTAGTGAGTTTCCTCCCCTTTGAAGATTGTCTCCCCCTTGGAGACTATAAGCTTGCTGAAGACTCATTTGAGAAGCATTCACCCACTCAAGCACATACTGTTAGTTAGGCAGAATTATCTACCACTGCAGATATGAATGCTTATCTCCCCCTATTTCTTCAATCTAAGACATAAGAGCAAGCATTGTTTATAATATTTATACACACACACACACACACACACACACACACACACACACACACACACATATATATATATATATATGTGTGTGTGTGTGTGTGTGTGTGTGTGTGTGTGTGTGTGGCAATAGTAGGTGACGAGTGAGTCCATGACAGGAGGCTTTCTTTTTGCAGGACAAAGGATAAAATGGCGGCAAAGTGAACAGCCCCTTTGGCGTGTTATTTACTGGTGTTGTCAACGCACTATCCTCTTTATGTTGTTTATTGTGTGAGCTGTGGACCGCCCGTGCATTATGAAGTGTCATACTGAGTGCTGGATTAACGTCAGTGTGGTGTCATCTGCTGATCAGTTATCACATGTTGATGGCGACAATGTGGTGTCATCTGCTGGTCAGTTATCACATGTTGATGATTGTTTTGGATAGTGGAAAAGAGAGAGAGAGAGAGAGAGAGAGAGAGAGAGAGAAGAGGCAGGTGAGGGGGAGGGAGTGGAGGGAGGGATAAAGGGGAGGGCAGACTGGCAGAGGAGGGAACAAGACTTAAAATCAGTGAGTCCATGACAGGAGGCTTTCTTTTTGCAGGACAAAGGATAAAATGGCGGCAAAGTGAACAGCCCCTTTGGCGTGTTATTTACTGGTGTTGTCAACGCACTATCCTCTTTATGTTGTTTATTGTGTGAGCTGTGGACCGCCCGTGCATTATGAAGTGTCATACTGAGTGCTGGATTAACGTCAGTGTGGTGTCATCTGCTGATCAGTTATCACATGTTGATGGCGACAATGTGGTGTCATCTGCTGGTCAGTTATCACATGTTGATGATTGTTTTGGATAGTGGAAAAGAGAGAGAGAGAGAGAGAGAGAGAGAGAAGAGGCAGGTGAGGGGGAGGGGGTGGAGGGAGGGATAAAGGGGAGGGCAGACTGGCAGAGGAGGGAACAAGACTTAAAATCAGTGAGTCCATGACAGGAGGCTTTCTTTTTGCAGGACAAAGGATAAAATGGCGGCAAAGTGAACAGCCCCTTTGGCGTGTTATTTACTGGTGTTGTCAACGCACTATCCTCTTTATGTTGTTTATTGTGTGAGCTGTGGACCGCCCGTGCATTATGAAGTGTCATACTGAGTGCTGGATTAACGTCAGTGTGGTGTCATCTGCTGATCAGTTATCACATGTTGATGGCGACAATGTGGTGTCATCTGCTGGTCAGTTATCACATGTTGATGATTGTTTTGGATAGTGGAAAAGAGAGAGAGAGAGAGAGAGAGAGAGAGAGAGAAGAGGCAGGTGAGGGGGAGGGGGTGGAGGGAGGGATAAAGGGGAGGGCAGACTGGCAGAGGAGGGAACAAGACTTAAAATCAGTGGAGTGGCGGGTGGCACCTTTCAATGCCTGGGTGACCCTGACAAACACACTTCACCACAGTTCCTCCCCTCCCGTTCCAACTGAGGTCTCAGTTTTGGGAGTGTCGACGACCTCCTTCAAATCCCACTGAACTGCAGACATTTCCTCTCTCCACTTCTCTGCCCCCTCCCCCTCCCCTCGCCTGACCCCTCCTCCCTTCACAACAGTTATGTGTCAGATTCCTGCGCCGTCTGCCGAGAGAGAGAGAACCTGAGGGCTGTAAGATAAGCACCCAGCACTGTTGTTTCCTGTCTGTCTGACGTTTTTGCAGTCAACATTGCCCCTCTCATCTCCCTTTCCCCGAACGGTTTTTGAGCTCCCCCCTCCCTCCCCATCTTCCCATGGCTTCATCATCATCATCATCATCATCATCATCATCATCATCATCATCATCATCGCCTATTACCCCTCCTGGGATACAGGCCGCCAACCAAGGACCTCCAGGCATCTCTGTCCTGGGCTCTTCTTTCCAGCTGGTTCCAAGTCATCCCCATGTTCCTGATGTCTGCTTCCAGGTCCATGCACCAGGTGTTTCTTGGCCGACTTCTTTCCATACATGGTTCTGGCGTTCCATGTTCCGATGTTGGCTGCCCTGGTTGAAAGAAAGGCCTTGTGGCTTCCCGAGATTTCAGGCTTTCACCACATGGCGTCATGCATCTTCTTGTCGAAGACCCATCCCTTCCCAGGGCTGAGGTGTCAATTTGATTCTTGGTGGCGTTTCTGTAGCTGTAGTTTGTTTTACGGGGTGGGGTAGCTGGCCCCACGCTCAACCCTCCTCCTTTATCCGGGCTTGGGACCGGCATGATTCCCAACAAGGGTCTCCTGGCGGAGTTTTCTCATGGCTTCCCCTCACCATTTTCTCATACCCGCGTCCACCTTTCCTTCCCCATTTTTCCGGCTTCTATCATCTCTTCAATTTTGTTCCATGAATTTTACTTCCCTTGTCTTTACAATATTTACTATGTTGTCTTCCATTTTTTACGTTTTCATCCTTTCCTACTTTATCCATTTTCACTCCCACCCCCTTTCCCGCCCCCAACATCTTTTTTGTTTGTTTGTTTTTGCTTGTGTTTTTGTTTTTATAATTTCCTGTCTTTTCCTATTGTTCGATGTTTGTCTGATTAGTCTCCACCTGTTCCCACTTTTCAGGACATTTCAAACATTAACTTCTTTTTTCCTTTTTTTTTTTCATTATTTTCGACATGTCGTATATTAGCGCCGGGACACGTGGTTGAAGTTCCGCGAAGTCAGCATGACCTTTCACCTTCCTGAATCTTTATACTGTTCCAGGAAACGAGGCCACCTAGCGGGAAAGATGGACAGTGTGGTGACCCTTGCCCAGTGGACAAGTTGGAAGATGCTGTCCAAAGAACGAAGCTACACCTCACAGCCATTTGGCAGGGCACAACAGTATGTCCATCATCCAATAATGAAATAAAAGCAACGACGATCATGAGTGCTTACGATCTATCTAAGCGAACAGAGTGTGTCACGCTAGTGTTTTTAGCACTGTTGCGTTGGGAATTTCTTCCCCTTGTGTTTTTGGCACTGTTGTGTTGGGAATTTCTTCCCCTTGTGTTTTTGGCACTGTTGCGTTGGGAATTTCTTCCCCTTGTGTTTTTGGCACTGTTGTGTTGGGAATTTCTTCCCCTTGTGTTTTTGGCACTGTTGCGTTGGGAATTTCTTCCCCTTGTGTTTTTGGCACTGTTGCGTTGGGAATTTCTTCCCCTTGTGTTTTTGGCACTGTTGTGTTGGGAATTTCTTCCCCTTGTGTTTTTGGCACTGTTGTGTTGGGAATTTCTTCCCTTGTGTTTTTGGCACTGTTGTTTGGTTTGGGGAATTTCTTTCCCTTGTGTTTTTGACACTGTTCTTTTTCAGTGACTTCACTTGACTGATCTGTGGCAAGTGCCCGCCTTCTCTCTATCCTTCAGCTCCCCAGATTCCCTTTCTCGGACAGTGCTCCTCTCAAAGCCTTGAAGCGCCTTGCTGGGTCTCTGTGGTGCGTCTCTCCCACAGTACCAGCCCCAGAAGGTGGAAGCCAGTGACGTAATTCCTGTGTTTCTAAGGATTGGGGAGCGTGCAAGCCTGCTACAGTTTGTGTGGTTACTGTAATGAGCTGGTTTGCAGATCACGACCACACTTTCATTTCCTATTGTCCTCTTTTATTTTAAAACCATTAACACAGTGACAGAAAAACACGCGCACGGCTGTGTCAGCCAATTCTTAGGATCTTGAATCATTTAATGAATGCGGGGACTTTAGTGTTGGCTATAGCTAAAAAGGATTAATTCTGTATTTCGAAATGTTCGTAGGATTTTCCTTCAGCTGAAATGATTTTTCGT
Source organism: Conus canariensis (assembly GCA_033310375.1). Classification (NCBI taxonomy): domain Eukaryota; kingdom Metazoa; phylum Mollusca; class Gastropoda; order Neogastropoda; family Conidae; genus Conus; species Conus canariensis. The sequence goes on from CM065720.1 coordinate 1,401,615, forward strand.
TGCCTAGGATCAAATGGTATGAAACTTGCTATGTCACTTTGGTTAGGGTATTTTGCAGGCGCTACTTGATCCAGCGGTCAAGTCTTTCGGATTTCGAAGTATATGTCCTTTTTTCTTTCGTTTTTTTTTTTTTTTTTTTTTTTTTTATCGTTCATTCTTTCTTTCCTTTCCGTTCTCACTCAAGTACTTAAAAGAACGGGAGACGATGTGTTTCTGAAGAGAGTAGCGTGATCAGTGAGGGGCCGTTTGTGTTCGCCTGGAAGATCTGAGAAGTGGGCTTTCCATAGTATAGAAGATATTGCTATCCGGGCTGGGTAACCTAGCACCACTCCTACTCCGATGAAACACTTCCCCTGTGTACCTCTTTTGGGCTTTTGGTCTCTCTGAAGGAACACTTGGAGTACTGTCTGTTCTTGCGGACATCTGCACTTCTCATTTCCATCTGATTTGGCCTGAGCTAGGGATGGTATAATGATTCTCTCTCTCTCTCTCTCTCTCTCTCTCTCTCTCTCTCTCCTCTCTAACACACACACACACCACACACACACACACACACACACACACACACACACACACACACACACACACACGGGCTTGCACACACTGCGTGGACATACACACATACACATACACGCACATGTGCTGGCGCCCACTCACACAGAGCGCAACATTATTAACACAAGAATGGAAATCAATACAGTAGTCCAGATAAGATCAACTTGTATCCGTGCTTGGTTCGCTTTGTCGCAAATTCTATACATTTCGAATAGATCTCACTCATCTATTATTTTCACTTCTCACTCATTCGGATCTGGTGCTCTTAATATGAATGTTAAGAGCGTTTAATTTTTCACGATGAAATTTGAAATGCTTCCATTTGCCAAACCGACGGAACTGAATTATTTAATCTGTCACTGAGGCACGTAAACAACAGTGAATCGCATACCTTGGGAGATTATAGATTTACAACCGACCTAACGTTAACCACTCGTACACATAATCACCCTCCCTTCGTGTCCCTCTCTACCCTAGGCAGTGAATCCAACATTTTGGACTGCACACCATCATGGGTGGTGAGAGTATGATATGTAGTCATAGAGTTGTTCATTTTTCAGGCTTAATTAGTGGTTTTATATCTTCCCAAGGATTGCTCATTCTGTCCGTCCACTCCAGGTGTTTGGTGCATGGTGAGGGAGAACGGTAAGTGTTTGGTGCATGGTGAAGGAGAACGGTGGGTGTCTGGTGCATGGTGAGGGAGAACGGTGGGTGTTTGGTGAGGGAGAACGGTGGGTGTTTGGTGCATGTTGAAGGAGAACGGTGGGTGTTTGGTGAGGGAGAACGGTGGGTGTTTGGTGCATGGTGAGGGAGAACGGTGGGTGCATGGTGAGGGAGAACGGTTGGTGTTTGGTGCATGGTGAGGGAGAACGGTTGGTGTTTGGTGCATGGTGAGGGAGAACGGTGGTTGTTTGGTGCATGGTGAGGGAGAACGGTGGGTGCATGGTGAGGGAGAATGGTGGGTGTTTGGTGCATGTTGAAGGAGAACGGTGGGTGTGTGGTGCATGGTGAGGGAGAATGGTGAATGCATGGTGAGGGAGAATAGTGGGTGTTTGGTGCATGGTGAGGGAGAACGGTGGGTATTTGGTGCATGGTGAGGGAGAATGGTGGGTGCATGGTGAGGGAGAATGGTGGGTGTTTGGTGCATTTTGGAAGGAGAACGGTGGGTGTTGGGGTGAAGGGTGCATGGGAGGGAACGTGGGTGCATGGTGAGGAAGAACGGGGGTGTTTGCTGTATGGTGAGGGAGAACGGTGGGTGTTTGGTGCATGGTGAGGGAGAACGGTGGGTGATTTGGTGCATGGTGAGGGAGAACGGTGGGTGTTTGGTGCATGGTTAAGGGAGAACGGTGGGTGTTTGGTGCATGGTGAGGGAGAACGGTAAGTGATTGGTGATGGTGAGGGAGAACGGTGGGTGTTTGGTGTATGGTAAGGGAGAACGGTGGATGTTTGGTGCATGGTGAGGAGAACGGTGAGGGGATATGGTGATGCATGGTGAGGGAGAACGTGGTGTTTGGTGCATGGTAGGGAGAACGGTGGGTGTTTGGTGCATGGTAGGAGAACGGAAGTGTGCATGGTGAGGGAGAAGGTGGTGTTTGGTGCATTTGAGGAGAACGGTGGTTTTGGTGCATGGTGAGGGAGAACGTGGTGTTGGCATGGGAGGAGAACGGCGGGTGTTGCTGTATGGTGAGGGAGAACGGTGGGTGTTTGGTGTATGGTGAGGGAGAACGGTGGGTTTGGTGCATGGTGAGGGAGAACGGTGGTGTTTGGTGCATGGTAGGGAGAACGGTGGGTGTTTGGTGCATGGTAGGGAGAACGGTGGTGTGTTGGTGAGGAGAAGGTGGTGTTTGGTGAGGTGGAAACGGTGTGTTTGGTGCATGGTGAGGGAGAACGGTGGTGTTTGGTGGCATGGTGGGAGAACGGTGGTGTTTGGTGCATGGTAGGGAGAACGGTGGTGTTTGGTGCATGGTGAGGGAGAACGGTGGTGTTGTGCATGGTAGGGAGAACGGGGTTTGTGCATGGGAGAGGGTAGTTGGTGCATGGTAGGGAACGTGGTGCATTTGAGGAGAACGGTGGGTTGTTATGGTGGGAAGTGGTGTTGAGGGAGGAACGTGGTTTGTGCATGGTGAGGGAGAACGGGGGTGTTTGGTGTATGGTGAGGGAGAACGGTGGGTGTTTGGTGATGGTGAGGGAGAACGGTGGGTGTTGGTGATGGTAGGAGAGAACGGTGGGTGTTTGGTGCATGTGGAGGGAGAACGGTGGTGTTTGGTGATGGTAGGGAGAACGGTGGGTGTTTGGTGTAGTTTGGTGAGGAGGAGAACGGTGGTGTTTGGTGCTGGTAGGGAGAACGGTGGTGTTTGGTGCAGGTAGGAGAACGGGTGCAGGTGAGGAACGGTAGGTGATTGGTGTATGGTGAGGGAGAACGGTGGGTGTTTAGGTGCTGATGGTAAGGGAGAACGGTGGATGTGGTGTGGTGCATGAGACGGTGATGGTGATGGAGAGAACGTGTGAGTGATATACGGTGGCTGTATGGTGAGGAAACGGGAGAACGGTGGTAGGGAACGGGTGTTTTGGGTAAGACTATGGCATGTAAGGAGGAACGTGGGGTTGGCTTGTAGGAGCGTTGTGAGGAAGGAGTACTGGTGACGGTGTGTTTGTGCATGGTAGGAGAACGTGTGGGTGTGATTGGGGTGATGGTGGGAGGGAGAACGAGGTGTATTGGGTTGGTATGGTAGAGAACTGGTGTATGGTGCATGGGAGAGAACGTAGGTGTGTTTGGTGTATGGTGAGGGAGAACGGTGGGTGTTTGGTGTATGGTGAGGGAGAACGGTGGGTGTTGGTGGGGCATGGGTGATTGGGAGGGAACGGTAGGTGTTTGGTGCATGGTGAGGGAGAACGTTGCGGATGGGTGCATGGTGATTGGGAGAACGGTGGGTGTTATGGTGCTGGTGTTGGGAGGAAACGGTGGGTGGCATGGTGTGTGAGGGAGAGAACGTGGGTGTTGGTGCATGGTGTGAGACGGGGAGTGAGCGGATGTGGTGTTTGGTGCATGGTGAGGGAGAAGGCGTGGTGTGTGGCAATGGGTGCAGGTGAGAGAACGGTGGGTGTTTGGTGCATGGTGTGGGAGAACGGTGGGTGCATGGTGAGGGAGAACGGTGGGTGCATGGTGAGGGAGAACGGTTGGTGTTTGGTGCATGGTGAGGGAGAACGGTGGGTGCATGGTGAGGGAGAACGGTGGGAGTTTGGTGCATGGTGGGGAGAACGGTGGGTGCATGGTGAGGGAGAACGGTGGGTGCATGGTGAGGGAGAACGGTGGGCAGAGGCTAAGATGACTCTCTATCATCCAGAATGAAGACATCAAAGAACTGATTGCTGGCCTCTGCGCAGTGTGAAATGGAATCTTTCCACACACACACACACACACACACACACACACACACACACACACACACACACACGCACGCACGAACGCACGCACGCAGATTTCGAAACCCTTTGTCCCTTGCTTGTCCCTGATGGCCAGTCCTATGCGGCACAGGACAGAATGCCACAGGTGTCTTCCCTGCCCTGGATTCTGCCTAGAATTAGAAGGATCCAACATGGACCACGTGGGCTGCGAGCCGGATGGAGATATGCCGAAGGGAGGGGACGGGACGGCCAGATGGAGACAAGAAGAAGCGGTGGCAGTGTCACCTCGTTGTGGAATGAGGAGGGGGGGGGGTGTGAAGTGGGTAGTTGTCAGTTGTCGGCCTCACTGTGGAATGAGGGAGGGAGAGAGGGAAGGGGAAGTGGGTAGTTGTCAGCTGTCAACGCTCATTGTGGAATGAGGGAGGGAGGGGGGAGGGTGAATTGGTTAGTTGTCAGTTGTCAGCCCTCGCTGTGGAATGAGGGAGGGAGAGGGGGAGGGTGAAGGGGTAGTTGTCAGTTGTCGGCCCTCACTGTGGAATGAGGGGGGGGGGGGAGGGTGAAGTGGGTAGTTGTTAGTTGTCGGCCCTCACTGTGGAATGAGGGGGGGGGGGGTGAAGTTTTTTGGGTGGTAAGTGGGTATTGTTAGTTGTCGGCCCTCACTGTGGAATGAGGAGGGGGAGGTGGAGGGTGAAGTGGGTAGTTGTTAGTTTTCAGCCCTCGCTGTGCAATGAGGGAGGGAGAGGGGGAAGGGTGAAGTGGGTAGTTGTCAGTTGTGGGCCCTCGCTGTGGAATGAGGGTGGGGGGGGGGAAGGGTGAAGTGGGTAGTTGTAAGTTGTCGGTCCTCATTGTGGAATGAGGGAGGGAAAGAGGGGAAGGGTGAAGTGGGTAGTTGTAAGTTGTCAGTCTTCATTGTGGAATGAGGGAGGCATGGGGGAAGGGTGAAGTGGGTAGTTGTAAGTTGTCAGCCCTCACTGTGGAATGAGGGAGGGGGGGAGGGGGGGAGGGTGAAGTGGGTAGTTGTAAGTTGTCGGCCCTCGCTGTGGAATGAGGGAGGGGGGGGGAAGGGTGAAGGGGGTAGTTGTTAGTTGTCGGCCCTCGCTGTGGAATGAGGGAGGGGGGGGGGAGTGGTGAAGTGGGTAGTTGTTAGTTGTGGGCCCTCGCTGTGGAATGAGGGAGAGGGGGGGAGGGTGAAGGGGGTAGTTGTTAATTGTCGGCCCTCGCTGTGGAATGAGGGAGGGGGGGAGTGGTGAAGTGGGTAGTTGTAAGTTGTCGGCCCTCGCACTGGAATTTTCATCTGCGAGTTCATCTTCTCCAGTGTCGCCACCTGCTGTTGCCCCCATCCCCCTTCCACTCCGTTATTGTTCCTGTTATCCCCCACCTCTCTCTCTCTCTCTCTCTCTCTCTCTCTCTCTCTCTCTCTCTCTCTCTCTTCTCTTTCTCTCTCTCTCTCTCTCTCTCTCTCTCTCTCTCTCTCTGAAACGAAAGCCTCCCTGACCTCTTATTTTAAAAAGGAAAAAACAAGAAACAAAAACCAAAGACAACGAAAGAATACACCATGCCAATGGAGAGGCAGTCAGATGATGTATTGAACTTCCTGGTCTGGGTCGGCCGGACCAGAATGCCATCCCACTCATCGCTCGCCCCTGTCCTTTCTCCCTCCCTCCCAACTGTCCTTGCCCCCTCTCCCCACTCAAACTTTTTTTTTTGACGCTCCTCACAAAAGCCTTCTAAATGACATCCATTTGTTGGACGGAAGTGACGACATGCTGTGAGCCAGCACAGCTGATGACAGGGTTTGGCCTGCTCGACTTGATTGGCTCGGGCTTTGTCAGTGTGTAGTGTGAAAGAGGCTTTAGGTTTTCTGTGTGCAATCCCCGTGGATTTATAGAGGCAGGGGAGCTTTTCATTTATCCCACACTGTGAAAATAAATGACTCTGGGAAAGCCGCTACAGTTTTCAATCAAACGTCCATCCATGAAAGCAGGAAATACTTGTCATGCCATAGGGAATGGTTTATGGTCGGCATGTACAGAGTTCAGCATGACTAGCTGTGTTTCCTGTGACATTGTGATCAAAGGCGAGGCCTCCATGGACACTTAACAGTCAGTGCAGCAGAACTCGGTACACCTCCTCGCTATGGCCAGTTGTCAGGATGCCCTGGTCCCCACCCATCTCGCGCATCAAGTTATCAAGACAGTGCCTGTCAGTAGGTGTGTCCGAGTGAGCGATCCCTGACCCCGCGTGTGACTGACAAGCATGGTTTATCCTGCTGCATGTCTGATTACAGTGTGATAATGTTGATTAATCCTGTTTCAGCGTGCTTCCTTTTCTTCTTCTTCTTCTTCTTCTTCTTCTTCTTTTAGTGAATTTCAACGAGAATAAAGATCAAAACATTGCTCCCTTTAGGATAGCGTTTGACACTCCACACTTATGTATGCGAAACGCGTTAACATCGGTTCACGTTCTGTGCCGTATCAATGGCTGGAAGTTGCATTAGAAGAATCAGTTCAGCCGTTTGTGGGAGAACAAATCACTGTCAGTTCAGCCGTTTGGGGGAGAACAAATCGCTGTCAGTTCAGCCCTTTGGGGAGAACAAATCGCTGTCAGTTCAGCCCTTTGGGGGAGAACAAATCGCTATCAGTTCAGCCCTTTGGGGGAGAAAAAATCGCTGTCAGTTCAGCCGTTTGGGGGAGAACAAATCGCTGTCAGTTCAGCCGTTTCGGGGAGAACAAATCGCTGTCAGTTCAGCCGTTTGGGGGAGAACAAATCGCTGTCAGTTCAGCCCTTTGGGGGAGAACAAATCGCTGTCAGTTCAGCCGTTTGGGGGAGAACAAATCGCTGTCCATGTCTGGAAAGCCATTCCTACACTTGTGCCACATATTTCAGTTTTTCTCCACTTTCTACCCTACCCCCTCCGCCCTCCCCAAAGTCCTGACCCCACACCCCCATCCTCCTCCCCCTACCGCCAAAAACGTTCAAATGTGTAAAGATGACGGAAATGTAGGGGCGGAGTGGGTCTGGACAGGGTGTGTCAGTGTTATCAATGGTGTGTCAGTGTTATCAATGGACAGGGTGTGTCAGTGTTATCAATGGACAGTGTGTGTGTTCAGTGTTATCAATGGACAGGGTGTGTCAGTGTTCATCAATGGTGTGTCAGTGTATCAATGGTGTGTCAGTGTTATCAATGAGGTGTGTCAGTGTTATCAATGGTGTGTCAGTGTTATCATGGACGGGTGTGTCAGTGTTATCAATGGACAGGGTGTGTCAGTGTTATCAATGGTGTGTCAGTGTTATCAATGGCTGTGTCAGTGTTATCAATGGACAGGGTGTGTCAGTGTTATCAATGGTGTGTCAGTGTTATCAATGACAGGTGTGTCAGTGTTATCAATGGACAGGGTGTGTCAGTGTTATCAATGGACAGGGTGTGTCAGTGTTATCAATGGTGTGTCAGTGTTATCAATGGTGTGTCAGTGTCATCAATGGTGTGTCAGTGTTATCAATGGACAGTGTGTCAGTGTTATCAATGGACAGGTGTGTGTTACAATGTGTTCAGTGGTATCAGTGTGTCAGTGTTATCAATGGTGTGTCAGTGTTATCAATGGCGGTGTGTCAGTGTATCAATGGTGTGTCAGTGTTATCAATGGTGTGTCAGTGTTATCAATGGAGTGTGTCAGTGTTATCAATGGATGGTGTCAGTGTTATCAATGGTGTGTCAGTGTTATCAATGACAGGTGTGTCAGTGTTATCAATGGACAGGGTGTGTCAGTGTTATCAATGGTGTGTCAGTGTTATCAATGGTGTGTCAGTGTTATCAATGGTGTGTCAGTGTATCATCAATGGTGTGTCAGTGTTATCAATGGTGGTGTGTCAGTGTTATCAATGGTGTCGTGTTATCAATGGACAGGGTGTGTCAGTGTTATCAATGGTCAGTTGTCAGTGTTATCAATGGTGTGTCAGTGTTATCAATGGTGTGTCAGTGTTATCATCAAGTGTGTGTTTGTGTCAGTGTTATACATGGTGTGTCAGTGTTATCAATGGGTGTGTCAGTGTTATCAATGGTGTGTCAGTGTTATCAATGGTGTGTCAGTGTTATCAATGGTGTGTCAGTGTTATCAATGGACAGGGTTTGTCAGTGTATCAATAGGTGTGTCAGTGTTATCAATGGTGTGTCAGTGTTATCAGTGGTGTGTCAGTGTTATCAATGGACAGGGTGTGTCAGTGTTATCAATGGGTGTGTCAGTGGTTATCAATGGTGTGTCAGTGTTATCAATGGTGTGTCAGTGTTATCAATGATGTGTGTCAGTTGTATCAATGATGGTGTCAGTGTTATCAATGGACAGGGTGTGTCATGTATCAAGTGTGCATGTATCAATGGACAGGTGTGTCAGTGTGTTATCATGACATGGTGTGTCAGTGTTATCAATGGACAGGGTGTGTCAGTGTTATCAATGGTGTGTCAGTGTTATCAATGGACAGGGTGTGTCAGTGTTATCAATGGACAGGTGTGTCAGTGTCATCAATGGTGTGTCAGTGTCATCAATGGACAGGGTGTGTCAGTGTTATCAATGGACAGGGTGTGTCAGTGTTATCAATGGTGTGTCAGTGTTATCAATGGACAGGTGTGTCAGTGTTATCAATGGACATGTGTGTCAGTGTTATCAATGGTGTGTCAGTGTCATCAATGGACAGGGTGTGTCAGTGTTATCAATGGACAGGGTGTGTCAGTGTTATCAATGGTGTGTCAGTGTTATCAATGGACAGGGTGTGTCAGTGTTATCAATGGACAGGGTGTGTCAGTGTTATCAATGGACAGGGTGTGTCAGTGTTATCAATGGGTGTGTCAGTGTCATCAATGGTGTGTCAGTGTTATCAATGGACAGGGTGTGTCAGTGTCATCAATGGACAGGGTGTGTCAGTGTTATCAATGGTGTGTCAGTGTTATCAATGGACAGGGTGTGTCAGTGTTATCAATGGTGTGTCAGTGTCATCAAGGGTGTGTCAGTGTTCATCAATGGACAGGGTGTGTCAGTGTCATCAATGGTGTGTCAGTGTCATCAATGGACAGGGTGTGTCAGTGTTATCAATGGTGTGTCAGTGTATCAATGGATGTGTCAGTGTTATCAATGGACAGGGTGTGTCAGTGTCATCAATGGTGTGTCAGTGTTCATCAATGGACAGGGTGTGTCAGTGTCATCAATGGCAGTGTGTCAGTGTTATCAATGGACAGGGTGTGTCAGTGTTATAATGGACAGGGTGTGTCAGTGTTATCAATGGACAGGGTGTGTCAGTGTTATCAATGGACAGGGTGTGTCAGTGTTATCAATGGACAGGGTGTGTCAGTGTTATCAATGTTGTGTGAAGTGAGTGGGAGAGTATTTAGCTTTCAGTAAAACATGAGAATATGTTGAAGTGTTGGCAACGTTCGAAAGCAGATGGTCTTGGTGTGTGCTAAAGGCAAGTTTTATTAAAAAGGAAAAAATCGTGGAAAAAAGGACTCGGAAAATGTGGGGGAAATGGAGGAAGGAGAGGTGAGAGAGTGGGGAAATGGAGGAAGGAGAGGTGAGAGAGTGGGGGAATGGAGGAAGGAGAGGTGAGAGAGTGGGGGAAATGGAGGAAGGAAGGTGAGAGAGTGGGGGAATGGAGGAAGGAGAGGTGAGAGAGTGGGGGAAATGGAGGAAGGAGAGGTGAGAGAGTGGGGGAAATGGAGGAGAGGGTGAGAGAGTGGGGGAAATGGAGGAAGGAGAGGTGAGAGAGTGGGGGAAATGGAGGAGAGGTGAGAGAGTGGGGGAAATGGAGGAAGGAGAGGTGAGAGAGTGGGGGAAATGGAGGAAGGAGAGGTGAGAGAGTGGGGGAAATGGAGGAAGGAGAGGTGAGAGAGTGGGGGAAATGGAGGAAGGAGAGGTGAGAGAGTGGGGGAAATGGAGGAAGCACAGGTGAGAGAGTGGGGGAAATGGAGGAAGGAGAGGTGAGAGAGTGGGGGAAATGGAGGAAGGAGAAGTGAGAGAGTGGGGGAAATGGAGGAAGGAGAGGTGAGAGAGTGGGGGAAATGGAGGAAGGAGAGGTGAGAGAGTGGGGGAATGGAGGAAGGAGAGGTGAGAGAGTGGGGGAAATGGAGGAAGGAGAGGTGAGAGGAGTGGGGGAAATGGAGGAAGGAGAGGTGAGAGAGTGAGGGAAATGGAGGAAGAACAGGTGAGAGAGTGGGGGAAATGGAGGAAGGAGAGGTGAGAGAGTGGGGGAAATGGAGGAAGGAGAAGTGAGAGAGTGGGGGAATGGAGTGACGAGAGCTGCCTGGCGGCGACAGATTGAAAATGGGGGAGGGGGGTGATAGTGTGTGTGGGGGGGTGGGAATGGGGGAAGTCGGGGGTGGGGGGAAGGAAGGTGGGAACAAGGAACCTCAACGACACATAACCGTTCGGTCTTTAGCAGAAAGTAATGCATTGAGAACATATAATGGTGAGGAGAGGGAGGGGGGGGGGGGGGACATAACGCGAAACATCAACATACGTTTCAAAGGGCCAAAAGATTAGGCCAGTGTGTTTCATGGATGAAATCGTTCTCGTGTGCACTCCCTTTCCCCTCCGTCTTCCCTTTCCTCCAACAGAAAGACATAGATGAAAAACTTGTGGCTAAAATACAAGATGAACTTCAATCATAGCAGTAGTACTGTGCACATGAAGGTGAGTAAATAACTGGATATCGGCTACAGGAAAAATCGTAGGAACTTCAGTAAATCGCTGAGGCAAAACTGTATGCACACATGTTAAACAAATAGAAAGCAGTGTACGACCACGTCACATACAATGCAGACAAAGGACACATTGACAGAACACTGGTCTCTACAGTGTGAATGGGAAGTCTAGTGTGGCGTTCAGGAGATGGAAAAGGCAGCTTTCCATGTCCTTTATACATTCTAAATATTCACCTTTGTTTTCTTGTATTCTGTGTGACAGAAGTCGCCTCGACTACTAAGTATTTGCTGCCCGAATTGTAAAAAATAAACTAATAGATAGAAAGACTTCAAATTTTCAGCAAAAATCTATGGAAAGCTGAAGTTTGGTTTGCACTTGTTATTTCAGGGAGATGTAAATGTTTTTATGGCTCAACACTCACACACCTGATTAGTTGTCGTTGATATACGACATGGATTTTCTTCATTTGATTATAAAATAATTATAGCAAAAAGAGAGAGAGAGAGAGAGAGAGAGAGAGAGAGATGATATTTATTCCCAAGGTAACACATAAGCAAGAACTTTTTTTCAACTGGCCCTTGTCTCTGCAGGGACTAAGGACACGAATACATTAACAATACTATACACAGGCGCGCGCACGCACGCACGCACAAACACACACACACACACACACACACACACACACACACACACACACACACACACACACACACACACACACTCAAAGAGAGAGAGAAGAGAGATCTATCGATATACACATATGTGTTTGCACTCAGGCTTTCTACGGAAACGAAGTACAGTGTTTTGTTATTGCTTTATTTCATTTGCATGCATACAAAAAGGTACCCATTTTACTTATAACTGTATTGGCATCTGCCAATGGGCATCATTTTTACAGTTGATGATCCTGCTACAAAAGACGAACTCTAAAATGCGCACTGAATTATATAATGAAAAATCCTAATTTTCCTTATTTCGTTTGTTAAAAAGCAGAACTTTTTGTTTATTTGTGATGACCTACTTGGCTTTTTAACTCCCCTTCTTTCGCTGAATAAGTTTACAATCCATTAGTGTGCGCTGCGTAGAATGTTTTTTCAAAGGCAGTACCACCAGTTGGACTATGATGAACATAAATGTCACCATTTCATTGAGTGAATCCTTTGCAATGATTGTTTCTTTCTTTGTTCGTCTTTGTCTTCACCCCACTCCACATCCTGGGCTGACTGCTGGATGGAGAGGAAGGAGAGAATGGGGTGGGAGTAGAGTAGTGCAGAGAGGGTTTAACCCAGAGGGAAGAAGGTGGGGTGGGGTGGAGGATGGGGGCACATGCTCGGGCAGTGTGTCAGACGCTGGAACAGTTCGTCATTCAGGTTTCTGTCCTGTGTCATCTTCTCTGTCACTTCAGTGGCATCCTCCCCACCTGCTTCATTGCGTCTCCCCGTTCACAGCAATACAACATCTGGTTCCGTCACATCCCCACCTGCTTCATTGCGTCTCCCCGTTCACAGCAATACAACATCTGGTTCCGTCACATCCCCACCTGCTTCACTGCGTCTCCCCGTTCACAGCAATACAACATCTGGTTCCGTCACATCCCCACCTGCTTCATTGCGTCTCCCCGTTCACAGCAATACAACATCTGGTTCCGTCACATCCCCAGCACTGGCAATCCTCGGGGTGCAATCGATGATGTATATGCGGGCGGGCAAACACACACACACACACACACACACACACACACACACACACACACACACACACCTGAGAGAGAAAGAGAGAGAGAGAGAGAGAGAGAGAGAGAGAGAGAGAGAGAATGACAACAATTCTTTATCTTACAACGGTAAAAATATTGGTTTAGTTAGCAGCCATTTTTTTCAACCTTGAGAGAGAGAGACAGAGAGAGAGAGAGAGACAGAGAGAGAGAGACGGAGAGAGAGAGAGACGAGAGACAGAGACAGAGAGAGAGAGAGAAACGTAACATTTTGTTGACAGGGAGGGACACGGATGACAAAGAACTCCCTGATTCAAGTCGGCTGGACCTAACCTCCCATCTCCCCCACCCCCTTTCAAGACTTTCTTAATAGCGGCAATTACATGTGAGAATCTGGCCAGCGTATTGTGCCAGAAGACATAGCGAGCTTTCGAGGGCCCATTAGCTCCATCTCTGTGAGCATGGAGTGTGCTGGAGTCTGCAAGTCCCTGCGTCTTCCTATTGGATTCATGAAGACTAAGGTGTGTGTATGTGTGTGTGTGTGTGTGTGTGTTGATCTCTATTTGAGAAAGAGTGCTGTGGTTTTTAATCACATTCTGAGCAATTAGGGCAGCTCTAATGAGAACCATAAGAATGAATATTCCAATTCTTCATCTACAAGTGAGAGGACGTTGCTTTGTCTGGTATATGCGTAAAAATAATCCCGAAAAATCATTATTACTATCATCCTTACATAGCGCATAGCCTGGGCTAGAGACCAAGCTCTAAGCGGGATGTCTCCTTGTTTGTTCTGTGTGCTCTTGTTGTCTGTCATTTCTGCTAGGCGATTTGGTGTCGTAAGCAGTATTCATTTGGAGTTATGGGCCTGTAATTATTTCATCAGGGGAGTAAGAGTTATGGGCCTGTAATTATTTCATCAGGGGAGTAAGAGTTACCCTACCTGTATGTTCTGTACTGTTAATTGTTCCCTGCTTATTTCAGATTTCCTTTCAAGCTCAAAGCGCTTTACAATCTGCGTTCACGTTGACGCAGCTGGCTGCCTATGTAGATAAAGTCGACGGAAAAGCTGTCTGTTGGAGCGAATTATTCGTTTCCTGCGTCATTCAATTAAAAGTCAGATACTCGCACGTGTGCTCATTCCTTCGCTTTTCACGAAGGATGCGTGCTGTCTGAACCTATGTCATCCGCATCAAAGGTCAAACTGACCTCCCCTTCCCAACAACTGTTAATGGAATGTTCTAGGTGAGCTGCATCTTACGTGTGCGTTTCCTCACGGAACCTCCGTGTATAGCCTCCTTCGATGGCCTTTTTGGAAAATGGAGTCAGAACCAACATAAACTCCGAAGGAATAATCCCCTTGATCAGAAACGATCTGGTGGAGATTCAAACCTGCAACCCCAGGACCATCAGGATCATGAAACGGTTTCCTTCTTTTTACTTCTAACCCATGAAAACAACATGCATCTTGTTTGTATCGGAGAAGAAGTGGAACGGTTTCCTTCTTTTTACTTCTAACCCATGAAAACAACAGGTCTCTTGTTTGTATCGGAGAAGAAGTGGATCGTGCACCAGAAGACGCTGAATTAGAAATGCATTTGTTCAAACTTTTTTTCATCTCTGGTTTACTTTCAATTATCAGTAGGCCTATGCATGTCAGGCTGCACGAATCGTCAAAGTCTGTAGTTTCTGGCGACTGGTAGAAGAGCTTGGAATTCAGTTGTGGCTATGATTCCCAGATTGTCAAGTTAAGTGATATTTTTACTACCTTTCATTACAAGAGAGCTGAGCACAAACAAACGTGTGTCTGCAATACTGACGAAAATGAGACAGTGCTAAACACCTGACAGTCTGTACAGCAGAAGTCAGTGCCCTGGTCACCATAGCAACCAGCCGGCCATACATCCCAGTACCATAACAAGTCAGTGCCTTTTAACGTGATTCATAGTGACCTGTCTGTGACCCCTCGCATGACTGGCCTGCATGATGTTTCCTTTGCTGCCTTCAAAGCACTGCTTGAGCCGAACTGTCTCTGCCGTCCCATCGCAATGTTCTAGTGTCAATTCCAACCAAGGTCAAAGTTGAAATGGCTCATCGTTTCTAACAGCTGAGACTAGTCGACATTCATCCATACAAAGCATAATGAGGATAATCAGTCTAAATTAAAGTGATCGTTCATATCAAGCACATTGTATTGATGTATTCAAGTCATATCAAAATCAACCCAGCTGTTCGGAAGAAATTAGTCTAAACACAGACAGTCCCCTACAGCTCCGTCTTTCTACGCGTTGAACCTCAAGTTCTTATATGAACAGAGAAGAGATTTAGATATCACACACTTTTGATACATTTGATCTTTGTTTTGTTCACACGATGGTTCCCCAAACTGTCTTGTCAGTAAATTTCAGAAAGTCCAAATTCATGATGCAGATTCCATCTTCTGCTCCTTTTCATTTAACCACCCCACCCCGTTACTGACCCCACCCCGTTAACTTGACCCCACCCCGTTACTGACCCCACCCCGTTACTGACCCCACCCCGTTACTGACCCCACCCGTTACTGAGTTCTCTCCTCTGACTCCTTTCTCGGCAATGAATCTTAAACTGGCATCTCTCTCCTACAAATCCATTGAACCCCCCTGTCCTCAGTCTCTAACTGATTGATTGCACCTGGATACGCCATCACGTGAACTCCAGTCTTCTGACTCCTTCTGTTGTTGTTGTCGCACCCTGGCTAAAAGACTCCAGGGATCATCCGAACAGCCGTAGCACTTGAACACTATGGTACAAATGCATCAGCTGGGGATGAGAACATTACGTGCGTGACCGTTTTTGATTACCCCGCCACGTGGGCAGCCACACTCCGACTTCGAGGGATTTTAGAGACTGATAATGTTATGCTAGGAGCTTGTCACGACTGAAGACAATCCCCGCATAACTATGCAGAGCATAACAACATTTTGATGTAGGCTTGATATTCTAGCTTATGTCAATTGGTCTGACACAGCCTTAAGCCACGGCGTGATTCTTCTTCTGATTCACGTCTTTTCCCGAATCCCTCTGTTCATACAAACATTTGTGGTCAGCGTTTTTCCGCCTACCAAGTACCTTCCTTTGGAACCAAATTCCACACCCGCTTATTTTCTCTGCCTTGCTGCATTCTTTCCAATCAAATCAAACTTGAAAACTTTTCTCTCCCCCCCCCCCCCTCCCTCTCCCAAGCAATACGCAAAATATGTGCTGATATTATGTGGGAGTATTGTATGTGTTTGGATGCCTGAGATCATTGATTTATTGATGGGTGTGTTTGTTGGAGAGGATTTATTGATGGGTGTGTTTGTTGGAGAGGATTTATTGTTGGGTGTGTTTGTTGGAGAGGATTTATTTGATGGGTGTGTTTGTTGGAGAGGATTTATTGATGGGTGTGTTTGTTGGAGAGGATTTATTGATGGGTGTGTTTGTTGGACAGGCGGAAATGAGCGGAGGTAGGATATCAAAGGGCCCGGATGTGTGGTGGGATGTTTGGAAGTGGTGTCAGCGCTCCATTGCGGCACTTTGTGTAGTTATTGCCGGTTGTTCTTGTTGTTTTTATTGTCGTTTGATGTATGTATTTGCCGGTGTAAACACCTGTGGCGTCCAATTAATTAGAAGTATAAATATAATTCTTGATTATAATGATATGATGATGATGATGATGATGATGATGATGATGATGATGATGATGATGATGATTAGGAGCTGGTCAGTAATAATAATAATGATAATAATAATAATAATAATGATAATAAAGATAATAATTAGGGGCTGCTCAATAATAATGATAATGATGATAATGATAATAATAATAATAATGATAAGATGATAATAATAATAATAATAATAATAATAATAATAATAATAATAATAATAACAGTGATAATAAAGATAATGATTAGGGGCTGATCAAAAAGTTCTTGATTGTCTCCAGCTGATAATGACAATCAGTCAGTTGGTTTATGCTGCCTGTTGTCTGCACTGCTAGGAGAGTCCATCGCCCCTTCTATGACAAATGTCATTCCCCTGCCCCCCAACCGCACCCCTCCCTCCCCCCACCCCTCCTCTCCCCTTGAAGAATCCTGCTTCCTACCCTCTTGTCAGACTCGCGTTCACACAACGTTGACAGGCACAGCAACAGACAGACAAACCGAATCAAACCAAAATCAGAATTTCACACGATTTACACAGCACAATTTTAACTGCTGTTTCGCATGATCATTAAAAATGAATTTGATTCACACAGACATAAACTGACCCGTTTCTCAAGGACTTGCAAGACAGTTCTTTCACATCTCTGGCTTCTTAAACAGTGCCACAAATCTTCTCTCCGTACACGTACCACATCACTCCGTACAAAGATTCTATAGTGTGCCCCCTTCAATTAGACGAACATTTTCCCCAATTCTAACACCTGGGTAGTTTTCGGAAAGAATAAAAAAGGGGAAAAAATTCATCTCTGCCATTCCTGTTTTGTTGACATGGACAGACATATCCCATCACCGGGAACTTGGGCACAGTTCCTGACACCTCCACTGGGGAACAATGTGTCTGCGTGGCTCACTTCCTGACACCTCCACTGGGGAACAATGTGTCTGCGTGGCTCACTTCCTGACACCTCCACTGGGGAACAATGTGTCTGCGTGGCTCACTTCCTGACACCTCCACTGGGGAACAATGTGTCTGCGTGGCTCATTCCTGACACCTCCATGGGGAACAATGTGTCTGCGTGGCTCAGTTCCTGACACCTCCACTGGGGAACAATGTGTCTGCGTGGCTCAGTTCCAGACACCTCCACTGTGGAACAATGTGTCTGCGTGGCTCACTTCCTGACACCTCCACTGGGGAACAATGTGTCTGCGTGGCTCAGTTCCTGACACCTCCACTGGGAACAATGTGTCTGCGTGGCTCAGTTCCTGACACCACCACTGTGGAACAATGTGTCTGCGTGGCTCACTTCCTGACAACTCCACTGTGGAACAATGTGTCTGCGTGGCTCAGTTCCTGACACCACCACTGTGGAACAATGTGTCTGCGTGGCTCAGGCCGATTCCCAAACAATCATGACTAATGTGTTGACTGTCAGTATATCCAAACAATCATGACTAATGTGTTGACTGTCAGTATATCCAAACAATCATGACTCATGTGTTGACTGTCAGTATATCCAAACAATCATGACTCATGTGTTGGCTGTCAGTATATCCAAACAATCATGACTCATGTGTTGACTGTCAGTATATCCAAACAATCATGACTCATGTGTTGGCTGTCAGTATATCCAAACAATCATGACTCATGTGTTGACTGTCAGTATATCCAAACAATCATGACTCATGTGTTGACTGTCAGTATATCCAAACAATCATGACTAATGTGTTGACTGTCAGTATATCCAAACAATCATGACTAATGTGTTGACTGTCAGTATATCCAAACAATCATGACTAATGTGTTGACTGTCAGTATACCCAAACAATCATAGACTAATGTGTTGGCTGTCAGTATATCCAAACAATCATGACTAATGTGTTGACTGTCAGTATATCCAAACAATCATGACTAATGTGTTGACTATCAGTATATCCACTCAGTCTTGGTCTTGCTTGTATGCTGCTCGGCAGACCTCAACAAATCGTAAGGAAAATTCATTAAAAAAAAAGTTTTGTGGCATCTCTCTCTCTCTCTCTCTCTCTCTCTCTCTCTCTCTCTCTCTCTCTCTCTCTCTCTCTCTCTCTCTCTCAAAACATTTGATGTAAACAAGTCGTTTGTTGATCGTGAAAAAAACTGTACTCTTTCTCTCTCTCTCTCTCTCTCTCTCTCTCTCTCTCTCTCTCTCTCTCTCTCTCTCTCTCTCTCTCTCTCTGTCTGTCTGTCTGTCTGTCTGTCTGTCTGCTCTCTCTCTCTCTCTCTCTCTCTCTCTCTGTGTGTGTGTGTGTGTGTGTGTGTGTGTGTGTGTGTGTGTGTGTGTGTGTGTGTGTGTTATTTAAATAACAAAATAATGTCACACAGCCACGCGCAAGCTTAGTTTTCAATCAACGCAAACCACACAGAATGTTAACAGGGCCTGTATCAAACACAGCTGTGTTTCGTATGTATCTAATTCAATGGTGCCAGCACACACAAACACAAACTCTGCCTGAGAAAAACAACAGACATCAAAAGGGTATTGAACAAATGCAGTTTCCATGCCACTGAACACAAGTTGATTTCTAAATGGTTGAAAAAGAGAGAGAGCAGACTGAGGGCTGCATGTTGTTGACCATCTTAATGTACTTTGCGGCGAAACAATCTGTTAGGAAGAATTAGAATGTGTGTGAAGGACTTGGAAGCAGGTTGGGGAGCGGGAGAGTGTAAAGCCCAGTTTCCATTGCAGTCAGGACAACTGAAGGGCTGGCATCATCCTCGTGCAGATGCTCCAGGTGGTTTGGCGTGGAGGGAAGAGCTGGGAACAGGACTGGGAACGACGGGAAGAGGAAGGCGGGGCGGAGGGAGAGGGGGGAGTGTAAAGAATGGAGACGACACACTGGACAGAAGAGGAGTAAGTTGCCAGTCGGCGACATAACGATCAGGGATGGAGGAGAGCGGAACAGGGCGGGGGATAAGGTGGGGGAGGGAAGGGACATAGAAAGGAGGGTGGGGCAAAGAGCCTTGGTTACACATTTCTTCCGCCGGAAAGTATACGGAGAAAATGAGATGACGTGGGAAAAGTATAATAACCCACTTCCATAATGGGAAACATCAACAGATGTGT